>LYUA01000321.1:243885-258724 GCA_002093875.1 Calopteryx splendens
CGCTATATCCATCCCCATTTTCTCCCGCACCCTCCCAAACCTCCCCCAGTCGTTAACTTCCAACACCCCCCCGCCCCCCATTGTACCACCATGTCGAAAATGACGAGGGGTGGCGGGAGTCTCGAGAATTAAATAATTTTTTTCGCCCTCGAATCCTTTACATCCGTTCCTCAGTCTTTGCTTCGTCACGATTTTCCTTCTTATATTTCGGCCAGGGTTACTTGGTGACTTCAGCGGCCAAAACAACACGTCGCTTGAGCATTATGGTGTCGTCCATAAAATGCGTCCCGCATCTCGGGGGGAAGCGTAAATCGGTCCATCGTGACACACTTTGACGACGGTATACCGAGTGGCTCGGCGGACATTACCGTGACGGTATCTATAGTCTATTCGCGCGTTACCCTGGTCGCTGGCGTCACGCGAGAAGGGAAATACCCCCAGGGGAGTGGTTTAGTGTGCTGCCCTCCTAGGGGATCGCATTTCGCGGGCACTTATAGATAGATGTAAACAAGGGTGTAGGAAAGGAAAACAATTTCCTTTCCCCTACACTCTTTATTCTCCGGATTGGTTTTTGCGCACCTCTCTCCTCCGAGTAAGTACTACCTCCCCTATTTTCCGAGATGGACTAGGTCCACTTCCGCAGTAAGCTACTGTTTATCCGACCAGTTTATTCTTAACGGACCATTCACCTATTTCAACCAAATCCTCGGTGCTCTCTCTTTCCACTCAATATTCCTGTCAGTTAGTACGATACTTCGTAAAAGACATTAATTTCAGTGGAGTACCGCAGAAAAATGCTCCACAAAATATTTCTCCTGGGGAATATTTCAATCATTTAACTCTTCTTCTACGAGCGTGGGACTCGCAAACGGAGATTCAAGCACACGGAAAGATTTCACGGAGATGTATCAAAGACAGAGGCTTTAATTGAAACAACACAATGCCATTTCATGGAAGTGAGATCACTTAGGGCATAACGAAGAGTAACAATAGGATAGGAAGGGTTCAAAACCTAGGTCACCTAGGAAGTCTCTCGTTGAGTGGGGTCTCTTCATGCCATCCACATATCAAGGCCGAGAAAAACAGCAAATATTGGTGGTGATCTAATGTGCCGAAAAGGCTTGCTCAACCTTAACGTTGGAAGTTTCAATGATCGATGAAGTAGCACCGCTAAAATTTCCATGGGCGTGTGGCAACGTATGCATAATGCTCTCTCCAGAAAGGGATGGGAGGGTAGGGACTGAAGGGATGAGAAAAAGGCAAGATGAACAAAGGGGATCAAATGGCCTTTTGGATCGAATTCCGTGAATACGTTACGGAAGAAAAAGTGAAAATCGCATTAATGGTCACGAATTCCCCTTGTAGATGTTCCGAGAAAATAAAGATTTCTTATCTCTATCTAATTTCTTTAGAGCTTTTTATTCGGAGTTTCTTAATCTTTGTGGCAAGTATTTTTTATAGGAAAGAGGCTTTTAATTATTCGAATCAAATTTCATTAATACACCATGAATAACTACGGAGGATATACCCACTGGAATATCGATTAGCTTCCGTTTTTGCCCACAACCCGCCGTTGTTCAAATCCTCGTTAACCGCTCCTTTCTAATTTTTTTAGCGAATACTAAAACAAAACAAAACCCCTGCGGGGAAATTAAGCCCTTAAACGTCCCGTTGCGAAGAGGCGCCCAACGTGTAGGAGAGGGTCTTTATCTCCAGAGATTTTTATTCTCCTTTATATCTGAAGGCCTGAGCAGTCGATCTCTATAGGGTGCAGGCAATTTTTAGAGACCACTGTCATAAATGAATAGCATTTTCCGTGTATTTTTCTCCAGCAAAATGGACTGATTCCCATTAGTTGGGAAAATTTTCCACGAAATTGAAGGAAATTCCCGTTGAAGCAAGGGTCATTTTTTTGTGGGAGTGGGGTGATCTCTAAATCGTAGTATGAAATACGTACGGAAATTACAATCGGTTCCACAGCTTCCCCTAAAAAATACTACAATAACCTGTTAAGAGGAGTGGTCTTAAGAAGAGGTTTCACTGCACATGAAATGCACTGCGGGTATTACTCGTGTATGTGTATACAGTCCATATTCTGGGCATGTTATGAAAACGTATAACTATACCCTTAACTAGGCAGGCTAGCGTATTCTGTGGGTCATGTCATTTTAGTTTTTTTAGTAATGGAAAAAGATACAGTTTTGGTAGATTTTAAACATACCTTTGCGTTTATATAATGTTTTTCAAATACTTTATATGCCAATCTGCTTAGGCATTTTCAGTACAGGAGGGAGAGGTACCTACCTAGTCGTCGTTTCAGAGATGAAAGGCAGGGAAACGCTTACCTCAGTCGCCAAAGGCAAAGGCTGACTTGAAATCTTTTCGGGAAAGAAAATATATATTTTATTACTTTTCGAAGAAAGTGGAAATAAAAAGCAATTATATGATAAATGGTTAGGTACTATTTCTACTTATACTGAAACTTGTATTATTCTTTGAAGTTACCTGTGTTACAAAATCTTTTGTAACGTATCCGAATACAAGTGTGCATTACAGGTTAAACAGACTAAATGAAGTGGAATGGTACTTTCTGCCATGCATACTTTTTCTCTTCTTGCTACAACTATCATCAGCAATCATGTCAGATTATTCCTTATCGTGAATATATTTGGGTTTAAATTATTCCAGCATCTTATTTAATAAAACTGGAAAACTTTTTATTGCCAATATCCTTCCCCTTTGTTCAGATATTAAACTATAAGAAGGAATTTTATATATCCACATTTAGCTGGGCAGCATTTCTATTTCCCAAAAACCCTTTTATTTCTTCCCGAAATAATAAATGAAATATTTTCAGGTCTTTTTTTCTTATTGCTTATCACATTCTACCCGGAAATATGAAGACATGAAGCAGGCCTAGTTTACTTTTTTGAGAAATATGAAATATTTATTTTCCGCTTAAGTAAATGAACAATCCTAAAAGCTACAAGTACCTACTAAGATTTATTTTGAAATTACTCGGGGTGAAGAGGAACGTATCTACGACTGTAAAATAAGTTAGAAATGAGAGAAATATTAGAAATACGAGATCATACTCTTTGGGAGGCACAATGTTTAGCACAAGGAAGAAAGACTAACGTACATACACTCACTCTGGTTTGTAACACAAAGTGGTCCTTGTGAATCGCACGCCCTCACACTATAGGTTTACGGGGATTTTACTCCAGCGTCAGAGACTCGTCAATCGCAGAAAAGATAAAAATAAAAGGAACGGAAAATTAAAAAAAAAGTGTAAAGTACCCGAATACACTCGTGTATTCGGGTTTTTGAAACTTTTCAGTTTCACCAACCCGAAATTGTATCAAAATACCGAGTGAGAGTGCCGAGTGCTAAACTTTGCAAACTCGTTTTAACGGTCGCACATATGTTCTTCTAATTATCACCACATTTACTCAAAAAGGATTCTGGGTGTTCGTAGCGAATACGAAAGTGTAGTTCCTTAAAAAACTAATTGAATTAAGCCGAAAAATATTTTTTCATGCAATTTCAATTCAAATTAGTTTTTTTTCCATGAGAAATATTAAAGAGAAAAATGAACACCGAACATTTGGAAACGGAAATATAGCAAACCTCGCGAGCACTAATCATGATGAATAGTTACGTACCTAATTATTGCATTCAAACTCTCGCATTGAAGTTATAAAGTCTAAAGAGATATCCCTGAGCCATTATAGCGTAAATCAAACTTCAGGTATTTTTTAATCATATGGCTCAACCAGGCCCGTTGACGACCAAAGTTTAAAATAGCCTCTCCAGATTTAGCATTTTGCGCACATAATAATGATCTGTGTCGGAGGTCGCATTTCCTGAATCTTTGTGGAAAATGGTCTTCAATTATTGTTTTCAAAAATGTCCTTTGCTTTTTAATGTATACACATTCCAAGGTGAACATTTGCAACTGGTGATTAACTACAATTGAAATCCTAATCATATTTGAAACTAAAACTTAAATTGCCCCAAAAATATTTACTTTAAGTATTGCTGTAGGTACGGGAAAGTAATGAGAGCGTTTTTAATGACTATCTCGGCTGAAACAAGATACGTTTTGGCTGACTTGATTAATTTTACAAACTTTTTGCGCTCTTTCCTTGATTTATGATTTTCGGGGATGGCTTATTTCTTTAAAGACAATTTATCTACAAATAGATACATCACTTTTTTGACTGAAACCATAGCACTATCTTCGTAATCTTAGGAACCCATTACGAAATTTTTTTCTGAGTTATCTGTTATAATTGAATTGTTGAAACCCGCTAATACCTGACATAAATTTCTATATTAACTTCTACAGTATCTTATATTTTCGGCAAAGGTTTTTAATAATGTTATCCTGCGACTGTAAAAGGTTAACACTTTTCTCGGGGAAAGAGCCAATAAATGATGTGAAGAGGCATGGTTATTTCATGTGTTCGGAGCATTGTTTCTTCAGAAATTTAATATTATGGATGGTGGACTTTTAAAATATAAGTATTGCTACTTTTTGTGATAGTTTGCAGTATCATACAAAAGAAATGATATGTAATGGGATCGCACAAAGTATAAGAATGAAAAAGGATGTTTTCATGAAGTGTTTAAAAAAATGAAAAGGCCTTTTTTTCTAAAATATGAGAAAGGGAATTGTTTGACTGAAAATATGCGGATTTTTTGGCCTTGATATTATAAATTTAAATAAACACTGGATTAATATTGAACGTAATGTTGTTCTTGGTGTTGTTTTTAAGTACTTAGTCGGAATCAAGTCTGAGGCCCTTTACAATCGTCAGAGAACAGCCAAAAGAATAATGTTGTGAGTTTATTTACGCCTAAAAATCAGCTGTATTCACTTCTCTGTAAAGAACTTCTCACACTTCTCACATTCCGCTTTTATTTATCGTTATTAAGTTATTCATATTTCAATAGTCTATAATAACATTGAGGCTCTCCAGCCAACGCTGCCTAGCGCCCGAAGTTTACTCTGAATTTCTGCCTCGTCATCGCTGTTACTTAGTTGGCATCTGGAAACGAGATTTGCTCTTGATTTTAGAAGTCGATTTTCGCCTGGAAATAAAGCGTGTCAGTACTTCGTCATCGCTTGAAAGAAATTATATAAAGGGATATAAGTAGCGTCCCTTCAATATTTACGATTGATTAGCTTAAGTTAGATCATGAATACATTTTCTTCATCATTTATATGGGGCAGAAACAGTAACGTAGATGACAATAGCCACACAAAGATAGGTATCGTAAAAAATTATTCAATTATGGAATTAAAATATTAGTGGTATCATGTACGGTGGTTTTGAATTCCTGACCCAGTGGATCCAAAGGAATTCATCCACATCATGTACCTACCTATTATTATTGTAATATATTAAAAATTATGCAAAC
This sequence comes from Calopteryx splendens, assembly GCA_002093875.1. Taxonomy (NCBI): domain Eukaryota; kingdom Metazoa; phylum Arthropoda; class Insecta; order Odonata; family Calopterygidae; genus Calopteryx; species Calopteryx splendens. Next base: position 249,313 of record LYUA01000321.1, read on the forward strand.
CCCGATAATAAAATGGTATTAAGTGCCATTGGTTTTTGGGAGAGAATGTTTTCATGTTCCGAAGGGAACAAGCTCATGGAAATATCGGAAAATCCATAGAAATTTGAAACCGCGTCTTAAAATTGTTGGATTAAGCGGATTGAAACGGTTAAGGGAATTTCAAAAATCTTCCGTGGGTTCCTGATTATTATTCAACTGTCAGCTATTCGACGAAACCGGTCGTTTATAAAATATATTTCTGTGACATATACAAAGTTTCTTTTCCTAATCAAAATGCATTTATGTCTAGTAAATTTGTCGTGATTGTCAAGTAACCTCGTAATGGTATCATTTCAGTTCTTCTATGACAAATCCGTACATATTTTTGGGTGTCAATGAATCTCCTTTAGACAATTGCAAAAAGAGACATAATCCACTTCAAAGGACCTTTAAATTGTGATTCTTAGCAGTACGATACCCGTCAAATTATGTTTCTGATGGACCTAGTAACCAAATGCTGTCACGTTTTTACACCCCGTCTAACAGGACTCTGAAATAAATCCTATCCAAAAAGCAATCCATTTTTTTTAACTCCTCAAAATTTCTTGACGTCTAAGTTGCCTAATATTTTTCCTCCGTCTATATCTAGCTTACGGAACATTCTACCCTCGCTCCCTCAGTCTTCGACATCCCATTGCCTCTCAATATAACCTGCATCCACTCATTGTACATTTTTCCAATTTATTCCGACAAATTCTCTCCTTCCCATATTGATATTTGGATTCTTTTACCGCTTAACGGATTAATTTTCAGATGAGCATCCCACGTTCGCCGGGTACTGCCTGCATGGTAATATCTCGGCGTGGGCCATTCGTGGTCGGGGAATCGGATCTTTCCCATAGAAATCCCGTTTTGCCGTGATCTCTTACAATTAGAAAAGAACTTTATTTTCGATTTTTCGCCTCAAGTTCCCGATTAAGTGTCACTTCTTTGCTATCACAAGAAACATATAAATTCAGGAGCCGTTCCCATTTCCGGCAAAAATAAACCTTTAAATAAGGAGGGCAATATCATAACCCCATACTTTATATGGAGATGCCATTCTTTTCTTTCCGGGTTTTCTTTTGCCTTTTACACCCTTTGAAGTGCCTCAGGGAGCTAAAAGGAATACGGGACGGCTGAGTATTCACATAATGAGGTTCTAAACATTTTTCCGTTTCGCTATTGATGTTGAAAATAGGGCTGATCACAGGGCCCATCCTCGATCTTGTGAAACATGGTGCTTCTGTGAAATAACATGGTCTTCTAATATATTAACTGTCATGAGCCATATTCTTACATCTCCGCCAGTAAATATAAATTTTAATGCTTCGGATATTCACTTTATTAATGCTAATATTCTAACCGTTCTTTCCAGAAGCGCACTTTGATCGTAAAACTTGATGAAAATTCCCTTGTACGCCTATCGCAAGGGCGACATGGAATTAAGTTCCCCCCTCAGTCAGAGATAACGAACTAGGTATTCAGCGTAGATTTCATTATCCTCGGCGGCAAAAAAAAAGGCACGCAGCTGTAGTCAGTCGGTGAAGATTCTCAATATCCATCAAGGAATCATCCCCTTGGGGAGAATCCAATTTGCCGCCGGTAGATAGATGGCTTAAGCCTATTCCCGACCACCTTCGTTAGCGGCGGTCAATGATGCAATGCATGCAATGCGGTCGGAGGTTCCGATGAGAAGAAAGCAAACTCATCTGGCCCGCTCCGGCTTAAACTCCCGCAGAGAGAGAAAGATAGGAGGAAACAATCGTATTCACGACCAACCGCCACTGCGAAACGAATGCCAATTGCATTCCGCGGATATCTCCGCTCAAAGGGGACCGATCCGATCGATTAGTCCAGACGGTTTGCAGAAGTTGATAACCACGAAATTTAGATTAACCATTTCCACTAACCGATAGGAAAAACCAACTCTCCTCCATTCCTTCGTCATAAAACGCCCACGCAAACATCTCCCACATTCCTCATTCCGAAAAATGCCTCCGCTTAAATTGCTCGATGCGTTCGGAGTCAACCGAGTGATCGAATCGTAGGGATGATTCAGCCGATCGGAACTCACAAAGCTTTACTATATTGCGGACGGGACAAGAGACGCACGGTTACCTCGCGGTATAATCCATGAATACAAATCGTTCATTGCAGCTGAAAACATTGATGAAAACAGTTACCGGTCCTTACAAGGCAGTCGGGTCAATTCAGGTTAAAACGTGTTGGGGTTAATCACCGCGTTTAATTTTAGAGAAATGTGTTCCTTCCGCGGCGCGGTGGGATGCTTCCCATTACGCGACTTGAACTCCGATATAATAGGAGAGCAGATTAGACTAGTCTCGCGTGACGTTTTAACAGAAGGAGACTGCACGACGGTCCGCCATGTGTTTTTATCCATCCAGAGACCTGGGGTAAAAAATTAAAATCATGGCTTTGCCGGCCAGGCTGAGTTGTAACTTACAATGTTTGACGGCTTTTAGATGGTCGTAAAATAGTTTCGCAAAATTTACACACATGCATTTCTCTCAACTACAACGCATGGATTGGGATAAATTTGCGCAGTTTGGTGAACGCACTCGACAAGATCCGTTCATAATATTTTTAGTTCAAAATTACCATCGTGTGTTTGACATACCATAGTCATAGAGCTGTAAGTCTTTGAGGATATTGTAATTAGGTGGTGATTGCATTTCTCCGCCAGACTTTCTGGAAATTTCCGTTTCCTGTTTCTCAAAACCTAAAACATATGAGGTGACTATAACTGAAAAGACATAGCTAACTCCGAAAATATCTACAGCCACATAATAATAGATAGCTTAATTAAATGCATTCATTCAATGAATCCGGGATTTAATTTGTGAAATCTCATGATGATTAGAAAAAGAAAATTTGTAGATTTCTCATCAATTTATTTTATAAACGACCGGTTTGTCGAATAGTTGACATCTTCAGGTGCATACAGAGCGTTGGGTCATGTACCTATGTATAATCACAAGGGAGGGAGTGTTGGTCGGTGGAAAGGGTAGGCGGAACCGGGGAAGGGGAGGGGATAGGCCGAGATAGGCCGTGGAGGAAATCGGTGGAGAATGGTTGGGGATGCGAGTATGTGTAGACTTCGAAGGGAGGGGGGAGGAAGGGATCGTGACCGTCAGGGTGGCCGAGGCTGTCCGTAGGGGGTTGACGTGGGTAGCGCAAAGATTGTTCTGCAGGGGTTGGGGAGGGGGTGAAAGGGTGATTGAGGAATGACATAATAAGGAACACGTGACGTCCAGGAAGAAGGAATGTATGTCAAACATACATTATCGTTCACTATTTGCCCATTCACACGGTTCTTCCTTATTTCCAACTCCCAAAATGTCGAGTGTCCTGCCATTGGTTTCTTGCTGGAGGATCTCTGGAATGAAGTCGCTGGTGTGGACCTTCTCTCGTAATGTCGCGAAGTGCGACTGTGCGGTGTTGCCAGTAATTTTGTGTTCCCTGTGCTCCAACTCAGAACGACCCACCCTATCCACAACCCACCACACCTTCACTTGTGTCTATAGGTACATGACCCAACGTTCCGTATTCATGTAACTGAAGTTGTCAACTAGTGAAGTCCTCGTAATTATCAATTAACCAAATTATATTATTAATCCTGATCGCAGAAAATCTAGAAAAAAATATTTCCCTAATCCTCTTAACATACTCGTTAACTGTTAAAATAATTTTTAATAAGAATATTCATATGCGTACATAATTTTGTAAGATAAAATACTTACTCTGTAATAATAATTCACAGCTGCGAAGAGCAAATGGCCGCCGTCAGTCCGTATTTGCTTATACACACACGAAACCACAAATTGGTATGCGGATTTATGCATCTCTGTGCATATTCGTATATAAAATAACATGCGCATGCCTAACATCATTAGCAAGCAATGGTAGATTCAATCATGTACGATGTAGCAGCATATGAAGGGCCTCCCGTTGGCACTTGGCGAGCTTAATTTGGAGTAAGTTACGCAGAGAGAAAAGTGTTAGCTTTACCGCGAAGGCTTAACTAAAATTACCTGCCGTGGTCGAGACAGTTGGGTAAATGGGGGTCGCATGCAGGACTAGCCGGTCAACCGAGAGAAGCCGGAGGCCATCAGAGATCGCTTTGAATTATGCGCAATAGGTCCCCCGTAATCTCTTTGCTTGCCCGGCGGGGGTTGGCTTGCTCCTGCGGCCGACCGCAAAGCAAACCGACCCCCTTCCCCCAGCAATCTCCCCCGGCTGAAATTGCATCCGTCGACGGTTTCGGGAGGGAGGGAACGGGTGTCGTCGGGAGAGGATCACTCACTCCAGTTCTCCTGCTCACTCCCGGAGCCGTAGGAGAAGTCGTAAGATCTCGCCTCCGCCCCGCCGATCGGGAAAGAGCACGCGGACATCATGAGCAGCGCGACCGCGAGACCCAGGATGGCCGCCGACGATCCGACGGGGCCCACCCTCCCGGGCCGGCGGACGGCGTGGGGGGTGTGTCCGGTGGCCCTTACTCCGCTGACCATGGAGGTCTTCCGGCCCGCGAGGAGCCTCCTCGGTCGCCCGTGGGAGGGCCCGCCGATGGCGTCGCACCCGTCCAGGGCCATGCTTCCGGGTCTCAATGCGCGCGGCCCCCTCTGCCTCGGTCCATCTTGAGAAGTGAGGGTGCGAAGTGAAGTTTCCTAGACCTGGAATGAACAAATATGCATCATGACACCAACACATCGTATGCATGTACTTCGGCGGATGCCGAAATAGAGAATGATAACTTTCTTTGAGACTGCTAGAGGTGTGGTAACTTGTTAACTGGTTCTGAATATTTTATCCTTAACCTTTATGAACATTGAATGAGATTAATAGATATATAAACTATACAGAAATTTCATTTGTCATTCATGTAGCTTTCATTGGGATAAGAGATACTCATGACTAAAGCTCACGTATGTATTCATGTTCTCAATAATTGAAGTTCTGAGATGATTGGAAGAAATTTCAATAAAAAAGTCTCAACTGGCCATATAAATGACACCCAAATTTTTTAAAGACATAGGTATATTAATTAATTTATCGACTATATTATTCTTTTACTCTTTGCATGCCAAACTAAATCGTCTCTCTAGCATTAAAGATTAGTATATTTGTTTTAATACTGTCAAGAAAACAAAATGCCACAGCGCAGGAAAACTAAAAATATTCAAAACCTATGAGAGATTTATATTTTTAGTGGCGTTTTCGGCACGGCCTCCTGGTTGCCCTTTTCGATAGGCGGGTAGAATGCCCACAATTTGTCGGTTAAATGCTCAGAGCAGCGGTGTTTAACCCCATGATGTCCTCTCGTACACTGTTACGCACTAGTGGTCATTATAATCGTTGAAAGGGAACTGTAAAATTCTTCAAAAGAACTTGGCATCAAATCGATAATTTTTACGAAAAATTGAACATCGGTGTGGAATTACGGAAAAAATGCTAATTACTTGATGCCGTATCTTAGAAATAGGAACATGCGTTAAGCAAAATGAAGTTCTTATTTTGTGATTTTCGCCAACATTAAACGTTTCATGTTTTCACAAGTACTGGAATCGCCATTATGAAAAAGACGTTTATTTCCTTTCCTAATCAGAAATTTTGTGTTTGAATTGAAATTTCTATGCCTATATAATGCCCTGTAAGCCACCACTAAGGTGAGTTCTCGCCAGGCATGCACTAAAGTATTGACACAATATTAATAGGGAGGTCATGCACCGTAGAAAGGGCCAAATGAAATAATAATACACAATACCTTAAGCGCCACATGCAAGCGCTATACATGAGGAGTAACGCACAACTACGTTTTATACCTACTATAAAGAGGGATACTTTAGTTTAAAGGGTCACCAGGAGTAATGATTTACAGGTCCCTGATATGTTTTGATAGCCATAAATTTACTGCTCAGCGTTTATTTAGTATAGGAAATGATTTCTGTATTTCATTGATGGCTGTTACGGAAGACAACAAAAAAATCGGAGCATCAACTTAGCGATTTTCTTGTAGTTGTATCAAAACTGTATTTCTTCTTCGATCACAAAAACACAACGCATTCATCTGCTTCAGGCTTGTAAGTTCTATGGGATTATAAATTTTCTTACCCGGACTAAATATCACTCTTCAATTGTGTTCCTATACCTATTCCTTTTCAGGGTATGTATCAAAGATCGAATTTTGTAACGGCAGCATGATACTATTTTCTCGAAAACACTTGAGTACTGTAAAAGGCTATGCATTATGTGTCATTCACTTTAAAATACCCTTCCAATGAATAGGGTCAATTCCCTTCGTCGTTCATCGGAGATAACCGAACATTGTGAGTAATGATACAACCATAATACAACCATACAGTGACCCTCAAACTGCCATGTGCGCTAGAATCGTATAAAATTTAGCATATTCCTGAGTGGTAAACCTCGAAGCGTTATTCCAAATTAACTAAAATCCAATCGTGTATGGAATTAATGAGGAAATGTATGATTGCGTTGGAAAAACCTGGATTATAGCTTGGATCTTGTCGATAAAGAGTTGGATGACATTCCCCAAAATGATGGCTGTTTATAATTTTGAGATTTGTTGAAGATTGAATGGATTTGACGAATTGAAAAGAAATTCTTTGAGTTAAATCTGCCAAATTTTTCCGCAGGGGAAAAAAATGTGAGCTTAGTTTCGAAGCTGGATGATATAAATCAAAGATCTCGAACGAATGTTTCGATCAGGGAAATGAGATGGGCGATTGCCAATTCGCTCCATAAACGCATTAAATGGGATTAATTTGATTCAGCATGCTTTATCCACCCGAGGACATTTATTTAGTTTTCTTCAAAGATCAATTTCATCCGGATATTTCTCCAGCGGTACATGTTTTAATGGACGTATTACGTGACCCTGCCTACCCTCGTCTCTCAAATTTACTTTCTTTTCGGTGGAAGGGAAACTTATTGGACATTTACGCTGGAAATCCAAATATAATTACTTCAAAAAGGGGAGTGGTGCATGCAGGCACCGCTGTGTTCTGTTATTTAGATCTGTCCAAACCACGGAACCACGACCAGTTGGCCCGCGTCGGTATTTTGAGCCAGCCTGCGACCTGCGGTTGACTTTTTCCTCGTCGTCGATTGCGACCGGCAGTGGCACCACGGGATTCAATCCGCTTGAAAGTTTCTCTCCCCTGCGTTATGAATCTCCCTCGACATGTTAAAAGTTTCACTTTGTCATTTCCGCGGTTTGGAGATTTTTTTCAAAAGCGTATGTTTTTTTTCAAATCCCCACGACTTTCTCAAACTACCTCATAATATTTACTGTGACCGGAATCACTGCGAGTTTGAAGACACGTTTCGTAGTAGTCATCGAGAGTGACTCCTACGCATAGATAATCCATCTGTCTTTATACGATACGGAAAAACTGCAGGTACGTAGCGAACGTGTACCAAGAACAATAGAAATATGGAAAATAATTAAGTTTATTTTCATGAAGTTCCAACGGTGGAAATGGGTCAAATCTTAGGGAAGCGATGGATAGCGATCTGGGGAACGCAGCATCGAAGGGAATTTTAATCCTTAGGTTGAAATTACCAAACCCTCGTTTTGTTACCCACCCTCGCTGGGAGAGGGGAATAGAAATCGCCGTCACGGACAATCTTTAACCTGAGACAGCAAATTCATGGATCCAACAAAAATTATTGAAATATTCAAAAACAAAGTCTAATGGGCCTTAAAAGAAGAAGGCTTGTTAGGTATCAAAGGGTCACAGAGGATGACATTGAGAAAAATGCGAAGACTTCAGGAAAAGTGAATGGGCATTAAAGTCCAGGCAAAAGTTAGATTGTGATTTAGATGATTGATAGCCCGTGTACGAAAAATATACATCTGAAAGATAATGCGTGTAAAAATTGATAATTAATTTTAGGCTTGCAGTGCAGAGGGAAAGAAAATCGGCGTTAGAATAGCGATAAGTAGTAGCTATTGAATAATGAAGTTCTTAAGTAGGGAACAACGATGGGAATGTTTGTGATACTATGAAGTGCTTAGGAAGTCCATGTCTACATGTAAAAGTTTCCAAAGACCATCTTTATTCTTCCTCTGATCACTAGACAAAGAGTAATAATATATTATATTCACATGATAGGAAATGAAATTGCGAGAACTAATAATGGCAAAGATGCATTGCTTACAGATTCTATTGGAAGTGTTCATTCCGTTAAATAAGGGGAGTCTCAAGTGTGCTTAATTAATGCATCTCAACGCATCGCGAATTAGAAACCTGAATTTTAAGCACTCATTTCCGCTGGCGAGAATTAATATAAATATGGAATACGCGCCCTCTTCAGCCTAAAGTAGTCGTGCGTCCATTCCTGTATCGCCACATTCAACTGGATTAATATTAATCGCCGAAATCGAAATATTCACCGCAGATACCGGCCTCTGGGTTTATAGCTCTACCCTAGAGCTGTCTACCCTTTCCCTCATCGACGTATACACATACCTATGCGAAATCCATCACTCAACCGATCGTTTTTTTTTATTTTTGCAGAACCATGGCATGTGATACGGATGGAAGTGAAAAATTACGATTTGCAACGAAATAGTTATTGCAATAGCGTGTATCCGTGCTCGCGACACATCGCTCAGCGTTAATTGCGTCTCGATGAGATAGTGGATGGCACTTGAATAACGTAGGACTGTGTGATTAAAGTAAAATGCGAGAAATGGAATAGTTTGAGATCGGTTTCAATGTTGCGCTGAGTTCTTAGGAACACCAAAAAATATTTCTAGAATAATATTTATTCGTCGATATTTATCATTCCTATAAATTTCACATGCTTATTTAAATACTTTATGTAATGAGAAAAAGTATAAATATTGAAAGTAATAATGAGGCGGAATTTATATATTTAATTATAAATGCTAAAAGCTTATAACTGTCAACGAGGAGCTTAAAAATGTGCGCGAAAGTTCAGAAGGTTAATTCATATTCTGTGAATAGTATAATTGAATATTCATGAAATATCCATAAACTACGGAAAACGTGAATTATTTGAAAACATGCATATCTTAGAAGCAACCGTTAACGTTGCAATTTGATCGTGATTCAACAAATTCTACTCCAATATTATCATATCATCATCATTCAAATGATGTATAAACGTTTTCATGTCTAGTAAGACGAGTGTTTTTATAAGTCTAAAGAAAATTCACCATCTTTGAGAAAATACACCCGAGTCTTGAGTATTTCAATGCTAGTTCTAACGTCCTATATGTTATCTTTCTATGAAAGAAATTGTGAATATACTTGAGGTAAAAGAGGAATATCTCAGGACCTGATTTAGAATCGTAATTGGAGAGAAATAAACTAAGCCTACA
>LYUA01000321.1:410149-425713 GCA_002093875.1 Calopteryx splendens
TTGGAGTATATATTTAAAGACTTAAACAGAATATTAGTCAGCATTTATATTGATAGCAATAGGTTGACGTTCGATTTCCGTCAAATTTAGCGTTTCCCCAACATTTAATTCGAGAATAATTACGGAAGGCACTAAAAATACGCTTAGTGATTCCGGTAAATTCTTATGCAGGATGGCCATTGAACTATGGCCGACTTAAATTTAGTCGACCCAATACGCTTATTTTAGATGAGTCAACTTTCAAGTTAAGAGTCGCTTAAAAATGGGAAATGCAGCTAAGAAGTTGTCAAGCTACTGGTGTAAAGTCTTCAACGTTATTGGGTCGTGAAACATTCATTCCAGAAGAAAGTATTTATGTAGAGCGCTCATAATAAAGCGGTTGAGAGTTGAGTGTCATTTCAAAGTAATGGAATGGGTAATTTCAAAGATAACAAACAGGTTTGCGGATATTTCCCGAGGAAAGCATCGAGAACGTATTTCCGCATATCAATAAAAATGAGTGGCCGGACTACAAAAATTAGGTATTAAACTCATGCGGGTAATGGGTTTTTTAGTGATATCATTTTTTAAGTGAAAATAATGGAATGCAATTTCCATTATTATGTCATTAAATTAATTATGGCTGGAAAATTATTTGGTCAGGAATAGCGGTGCGATTAAACTTTCACTTTGATACGGGGAGAATGAAGAAGTGAAGAAAATTATTAAAACAAGTTAGATGCTTGATAAAACACCCGCAAATGTGAAGGTTGGTATTTCATTTGAAATAAAAATTAACTGAACATTAATTTAGAAGAATGCCAGAGAAATGTGTTCTGGGTGAAGATTGTTTTGTTAGCATAGCTACGGGCTCTTGGCCAATGGGTAGTCCGGTACGAAGTTAGTGGAACAACCACCAAACTTAAAGTGAAAAAATTCTGTAGTAGCATCCGAATACTAGCCAGAATGTAATTACAAAACATAAGTCTCCTTTTTCAAATAATTCATTTTTTCTCATCATATGGTAAAACCTCCGTGTAATAATCAGGGATCCGAGGGAGGGTTGGTCACCCTCTTTGCCACGGTGCATCTTTTGGTGCCTCCAATTTGTCTTTGTTCCTTTTTATTCACTACGCGGATGAGTGTTACGTTCCCAAATTTCCCTTTCAGGAACTCAGCATTCTATGTCAAAACCAATAAAGGGCACGATCCCTTCCTTCGGCACAACGTGTCTTTGACGAGGTCGAATACGAGATTACTAAAAGGCATCGCCGCCCACGCTGCCGCCAGACCAAATGGCACGACGGACCCTGAGTCATCAACTCTTGGAGACTTTCATCAACGCCTGCAGTGCACTGCGAACCATGACCGGTAATGAATTCTCGCCTCCGCCCCTCGGAGAGAGAACGGCCCCATTCGGTTTGGGTCGCCCCGGGAGAATGCGGTCAACTTCGCTTCATGATAAATTTCCCAGCGCAACCCGCGGTGTCTCCCCAACGAACGCCGCGGTGGCGGCGTCACATCCGAAAAGCTGTATTTCTTCCGTCATCATCACAGGTCATCAATGCGAAGATATATATGTGCAGCTTTCCAAGTTATCCTGTTGCCTGCCAATCTCTTTACTCCCTCGTGGTTTCTCGAACCGACGCCTTCCATCGCCTGCTTTGCCTCTTTCAATTCATCCTTGGCCTTCCTCTCTTCTATTTCCTACCCTCTGCGGTTCCTTCAGTTATGGTCTTCGGTGAACTATCGTGCCCCAGGATGTGCCCAATTAGTTTCCCTATTCTTCTTTTTGTAAGTGATTTTCATAGGCTTTTCTCTTCTCATATTCTTCGAAGTATTTTTATTCGCTACTCTGTCTGCCAATTTGTCGTCATCATTCTATTATAGCGCCACCTTTAAACTGCCCTCTTTTTTCAGTTGCTCCCATCGTCCATGTCCTACATCAGGAGAAAATTAAGGTTCACGTGTTATTTCTTTTTAATCGTTTCCTTATGTCTAGGCTGGTACTATTTAACATTAATATTTCTTTATTTTGGCAGAAAGACTTCTTTGTCTCCACTATTTGTCTAACTACCACCCTCTTGGAACCACCGCTAGTGACCTAGCCTCCTAAATAATTGAATTCTTCCACCTGTCCCAGTGTGCTTTTGTCTAGTCTTATTTGAAAATTAACTCCTTTACTTTGGCTGCAGACCATTGCTTTATTATTTTTTTTAACTTGGAGTAGACGTTATGTGGAGCGTCGTTTTGCATGGCTCAGAAACTTGGTCGTTGTGGCAAGATGGAAAGCGTAGGTTGGAAGCTTTTGTGATGTGGGTGTGGAAAATGATGGAAAAAGTGAAATGGACAGAAAGGAAAACAAACGAAGATATTATGCGCGTGGTGGGGGAGGAGAGGAAGCTATTGAGAGAAATTCATAGAAGACGGGAAAAGTAGATGCAGGGCGTACTGAGTGGCGATGAAGGCTGAGATAGAGGGGAGAATGTTGGGTAAGCGAGGGAGATGGAGGAAAAGATAAGGCATGTTTGATGGAATGAAGGGTAGTAGATAATATTCGGAATTGTAGAATGAGTTATTTTAGCGTGGGTTGTTGAGATTTTTGTGTCGTGTGTTCATCAGAAATCCATCCTAACCGGTAATCACCATTTTTTTAAACTTCAAGTAGTAATTTTCATCCCCTTCTCTATCTGAGGTATCACCCCTGCCAAGTCTTATTTTTTATCTACAATTACAACATGCTCATTTCAAGACCAGTTATATTTTCTATTTTTATTTTAGATGTATTTCGATTCATATCCGGAGAGAGCTACTCAGTAATCTGTCCAATGGGTGGGACATTAATACATTAATTCACTGGTGTCTGTGAGACCCTTGGCATTCTTCGCGTTTCCCTTTTCCTCAAAAACTCTTCCTGCCTCCACAAATCTTTAATAAATATGATCACCTCAGCTTCCGGCCGATACCTCTTTTAACTACAAACTTCTTCAAACGAGGATGTAATGAGAAAGAGATGGTACTAAGATCGACTTTATGAGCTCAGTCCAAAATCTGCGACCGAACAAGGTTCGCTTGGAAGTGGGAAATATTATTCCCCAGAAATCATTACGAAGGGATGGTAAGAATAAGACATTTATTAAAGCTTGTGAATAACGGTTTGTATTGCCTTTTACTTGAGTTGCGATCCGTGAGATGAGAGATGGTTGTGAAAAAAAACGTTGACTGGTTCGTCTATGGTACTCATGCGTCGGTGAACTTAGGTTCCTTGGTGAGAAATCGAATAAAAATATTGTTTGCAGCTTTCTTTTCCATGCGTGGAGGAAGTTGTCGGAAACAGTGGACAATTAATTGGTAGTGTAGTTGTGGTGTGGGTAGAGCACTCGACAGGAATCGAGGATCAAACATGGGTTCAAATCCGGGCGATGCCTCCATACAGTAAGAACTCTGTAATTTCCTGGGAACCAGAAATCTCTGGAAGACCAATAAGTGGCAACGGAAAAGGAATTGTCACACATTCCCAAATGGGTATTTCACACTTTGTAATATTTGGTGCAACACAGAGACTAGGTACTCGCGCCTATCGAATCTGCAGGATGGTGTTCACCATGTTCTTCTTCTTCATTGAATTAGCAAAACTTAGATTGATTGGTTTGTAGTTAACCGCCCACTCGTCTCTTTCTGAGACTCTTCCTCTTCACGTACTCATAAGATGTCGTCCCCATCATGTATCCTCGCTTCATGGTTGCGTCGAACGAAATTGCAACACCAATTCAAAAATATTCGGTCGCGCTTAAAAGAGATCCGCCCATTTGCACCCGCTCTCCTGAATTCCGCCCGGGGCCGGCAGCCACCCCGGTTAACGGCGCACTCCCCGGCAAGTTTTCGCCGAGATGCACGGACAAGAGGGAGACGGAGAGGAGGAAGACCTGGGTTTTAGAGGAGGAGGGTGTGGAAGAGGGGAGGAGGAGAAGTCGAGGGAGAGAAGATCTCCGTCTGAGTCGGTCACGAGGACTTCCATTTTACGACTGCTGCGAACGACAATGAGTTGCCCGGCAACCTTTCCCCTTCCCCTTCCTCCTTCTCCCTCCCTCGTGGCCACCCCCTCGGGAAGTTCCTCCACGATCCGCCCTTTCTTGAGACCTCTCCCCCGCCACCCCACCGTACACCCCTCTCGTCCCCGGGGCTACTTTGCTTCACCCTTTTCCCTCTACGCACGCCGCCACGTTCTTCCTACTTTCCCACCGACCCCCGCCACGCCTCCCTATCTCCCGCGGTGGAAACTTCTCTCCCTTTCCGCCATAAAAGTGGTCATGGGGATGAGGGTGAAAGAGACGGGGTGGGAGGGAAGGGTGAGGGGGAGGGTTGCCGGTCGGGAGGACGGGTTGCCCAGAGAGTGGCGTTCACCTTGGGGGAGGATGAAGGGTTGGAAACGGAAGGGTTTCCCGGAAGGAGAATGGTTAGGGATTATATAGGAAGAAAGCGGGACGAGAGAGGGAAGAAATGAGTGGATGTAAGTAGGTATGCAGTATCCAGTTATCCAGTGCGCTCTTTCCCTGTTTCGTACACTTGTACCCCTGTCACCTTTCGCCTTTTCGTTCGTCTACGCAACGCATATTTAATCATTTACTGATTTACATTGCAAATGGGCAAAAGCCTAGTGGCAATGGCAAGATAAACATATCATCAATATACAACATATGAAATAGTACACATACGTTAAATTACATTCATGAATGACAATTGAAAAATTAATTTTGTCTGAAGTATGTAAGGCATTTGCTCAATTATTTTAGGATTTTGGGATAGTCCATCTGGCACCTTTTTCCAATCTTTGGCACCCCTGTTTAAAAATCGAAACCTGGCAGCGTTGGTATATTTTTTGACAGCGATAGTGGTCAGAGGCCGTGGAAGGAAGGAGGTGGAAGATGGTTTGGCCAAGGAGGGCGCTATTGTTGACGTCCAAATTCTAAATTCCGTATGCGAAGCCCAACGTCAGACTTAAAAATCGCTCAAATGATTGGTTAAATGAGCTTTATTCAATTCAACTTAGCAAACCAGAATATTCGTCATCAGCCAAAAAAAATCATTTCGCTGATTTCAAAACTAATGAAAATATTCGGAAAGCATACACGCTGTTTTAAAACAACGTACTTATATTCTTCTTACGATTCGCACAGTGACCTTNCGTTTGCACTTCCCGCTTTTGCACTTGGTGGACCGACATCCGGTTTTCTCCTCCATTCTGTCAGTAAATTTGTCACCAAGACACGTCGACCAATGTTGGAATACGAAGCAAAGTATTCAAGATTTAGGACGCGATAAACGTATATATATATTGATATATAAGTATTAGGGAATAGGAAATTTATAGCATGCATTGACCACATACTTGCCCTTAAGAAGTACCGAGTTACCGTTACTGTGACCTCGGTCTAATGAGGTCCTGGGCAATCTTCCACGGTACTTCTAAGGCAATGGTTCAGATGAATCAACACAACGTGCGTTTACCTTGAGCGAAACAAATATTTTATCAAGGTACGGAAAATTTAGTTTTAATTTATCGATTATGTTTTTACTGAAAGTTACCAGTAAAAGGACAACTTAAAAAGTTTTGGGATTAAAATAAATTTGTTCCTAGACATTAATGCATACCAATAATTTTTTTCTCAGTTTCATGCGGGCGTCATTGGGTTCTACAGTATTTCCAGGTGAAAATCTTTTCATTGTCTGTGCAGGCAAGATTTATGCGCTACCAACTTTTTTTTGCAAAATTCAGGCCACGGCAGAGAACAGCAGAGTCAACACTTATAGCCAATGAAAGTCGAGCGAAAGTGTCTGAACCGTCTGAACCGAAATTTCATCTACCTTACCGTTAGCAGCGCCACCTGGAAATTATTACCGTCCAATTCCGAATTTGGGTACCGGTCAATTAACACCCGAATTTAGGTAACGGCGTAGGTTTTAACCGAATACTTGCGACCGTTCAAAATGCTCGCCTCAATTTCTATTTGGTTGAAAATTAATTTTTTAAGAGCACATGCTCCACGGAAAACCTTTGACACACTTGTGTGAGAAGAGGTCAAAAAGCTGTAGAAAAGATATGAATTTCTCGCGATAAACGAGATGTGAATTTATGCCCACGAGCTGATAAATGGTGATGCTCAGAAATGCCTGCTCAAAGAGAGAGAGAGATAGAGGAAAGCTCAAAGAAAACGACCGTGGGGATGTGCGGAGAGAAGGGGGCTTCCGTGTCCGGGACCGCAAGTCCCGCTCAAACTCGCCCGCCACCCAGCATCTGAACTCCCGTTTGCTAGAGGGGTGGGGGAGGTGGAAATCCCTTTGACGCCGGCAGTGCCCGATCCCACCCCCTACCCTCCACCCCCTGCCTTCCCACCCCCCCAGGCGGGAGCCGTACCGGGGAGAGGAGAGTTGTGCGTATAGGTAGGTGTTGACGTGAAGACCAAACGGAATTACGGCTTTCGCGCCGGCCACACGCGCGGCGGAGCAACCCCTCCCTCCGTACTCTCGGATATAACAGGGACGCGGGAAGCGCAAGGGAGGAGGGAGGGAGAGAGAGCGCGCACCCTCACCCGAGGCGCGGGCTCGATCGAACGCGCACGCACTCGGCAAAAGGCGACGCGCGAGTTCCACTGACTCGGAGGCCTCATCCACCGCCCGAGCATCCATTCGCAACGTCGGCCGATCGTCTTCGTCATCCATCCACGTCCTACGGGCGTGTGGCAGGGGGTGGGAGGGGAGTGGGGTGGGATTTAGACCGCCTTAAGCCATCGAGCTCTCATTTAGCAAGAATTCGTGATTTGCATCAACTAGGGTGTGTGGCAGGGGGTGTTAACCACCACGAATGTTAAACTCAAACAGAGGTTACGAAATTCAAGCGATAGAGGGAATTTTATACCAACATCATGACATACAGCATACCTATATCTAAGCATAAAATATTATTCTGCGTATGCAAAATGAGCTGTTAGTAAAGGTTGCAAACGTAGGACATAATATGAGGATACTAACTAATCTACTAAGCATAATGCATATAGTCTTTCGTGAGAATTGTATTTGACTATTGAGTATTCTGATCCCTTATCATTCGTGGAAAAAATTACATTTTAAACCTAACCGTTCACAGTTTATCTCCCTAATCTTACTACCGTGATCTCTCCTACCGTAGAACGATCGGGTTAATAAAACATCTTTAACATCATTACAAGTTTATTCGTGGTACGACCAGGTTTCTAACGCATCGTTACCTGATACTGACACCATTGCGGTTGTTGCGGGTTTTTCAGACATCAGCCAGGGAAAATGGTAATTATACGTGGCGTTGGGTATCATTTTCTTTTCCGGAAATCCGAATTGTCGGTTGGGCGTGATGCTACCTCCTGTTGTGGTCACGAACTTGTGCGAGCTAAAAGGATTCCATGTATCCGTCCGTTCGACAGTTTCTCATAACTTCCCGCTGTCGTCTCACTTGCCACTATAACGAAACGTAAAAACTATTCCTCCTTTTCGTCGTAAAAGTTGAATGACTTATATTTATCTAATAGTCGGAGTCGCGGACGTAAAAAAACCATTTGGTTTTTTTCCATGAAAAAAATCCACAGCATCACTTTGAACGTTAAATTCTCAGAAGGTTTATATCACACTAGCAAAATATTTTATATGAAAACATGTATTGTAAATATGCTTTTTTAGGTATGCTAAATTCCATACCTACAAAATGAATAGTGGATTTTATTTAAAGGTTGAAACTCTGAAAAAAAAGGTGTTTATTCCATTAGAAAATTTCAGAGCATCACTTTGAACGTTTAATGGGATTCACGCTCGGGGGATTTACTTTTTATCACAATAGAATTAAAATCGAATAAGACAAATGTATTTTAAATATTTAGTACAAAACAAAACAGGCATAACTAATAAATTGATGAGAGATTTTGTTTTAAGATTGAAATGCTGCTATCTTCGTTATTTATTGGAAGAAATTAAATTGAATGGCTCTTAGGCACCAGAAGGAAACCTGTATTATGAAAAGGTACGCTAGATAAAAAATATTCGTAATTCACTTTCCTGTTTAATAGCGATTTTTCATATAAATCTTCATTTTGCGTCCTGGGAGAGTTTCTCCTAGCGCGGCGTCTGCGGAGGGTGTCAGTAGAAGAAACACGGTTTCCACGTCGCTCACGCACTGTACGCTTGGTCATTTGAGCGCTCTGAAAGTAGACACACCGAATGCGACGTGCGATATGGCACGAGGAGACAAAAAAATACCGTAACAAACTGGGTAGAAAAGAACCTTTGGGAACAGAAAGGTGGCCGGACAACAGTTGCATCGCCAGTTTTGAAGAGAGGCACCAAATTACCCATCGAAAAATTGGAGGGCAGAGAAGTCTTAAATTTTAGGGAGATTCATTTCCAATCTAACTTGCGCACAGAGAGAGTGGATGGGTAGGTGGTCCTCCAGTGACATCATCAAGGGTTCAAAGTGACCGTTATTTAAACGTTTGGTTTTATTGGTGCCGTGGAAGGAATGATGATGAGCGGCGCTTTCAATTACTGTTTAACCATTATTTTTTCAAATTCTGTGACGCAAGGGGAGGAGCGCGGGAGCACCCGTGACGAAAGCGTGGATTATTCGTGGATCCGTGTCGCATCGATTTCGACGCCGAATGTGGCGTGAACATCCACTACCCGCCTCGGCTGGAAGCGATAACCTGTCGTTTCGGCCATCCAGTGCGAGGAGAGGCTCAATCCTCTACCCGTAATTTCGATTTTTTTAATAGATTACAGCATCTTCGACAATGAGGCTGCGTGAACATAAACAAATCAGCATGTATTAGCTCAAAAAATGTTACTATCGCAATTCAGTCAGTTTAACAACTGTCATTAAAAACTGTAATAATCCACGTATATAAGGGTATTTTTTTAAAATCGAAGTAGAGGTTATTACCTGCATCTCGAGTAAGTTGGTTCCTACCTACTCTTTCTGAAATAAACACGGCGGTCAATTTAAAGCCATTATGGGTGTAGGTTTTGGGAACTGCAGTTATTCCTACTTTGAGTCGAAATCATTCAATTTAAAAAAAATCGTGGAATGTGGTGTTTACAGGCAGTTTTGCAAGAGGTTTTACATTTTTGGTCCCCATAAAGAATTATTTGCTTAAAAATCGGGAAACCAGCTAGTCCATAACGGTGATATTGTTACATTGAAGATAACTAATAAAATAACGAAAGTAATCATGTTCTCCAGAGATAGGAAGAACGAGGAGTACGTATAGGAACGCGAGGGTGCATTCATACACAATTGGGGACACGGGAACTTGTTTTAGCACTTATAAAAATCAGGTATATTCTTAGTAAACTGGATAAAGATCGACAATTAAGCATGAATCATTGAGAAAATCTCTGTTATCGAAATAAGAATTCAAAAATTAAAAAAAGTACTAAATGTTGGTGTAAATATAAGATTATGGGAAGTTCTATTAAATGGAGCAACAGACCCGGTTGATCCACGATACACGTCAAATACTAAATAACTCTATTCTATATCTCGATAAAAATAGTTTAGACAAATATTATTCTTCCTTAGTTTCACTAAATGCGTAGCGCATAATAGATATTAAAATATATTTGCATTAACTGGACCACATATATTACCCTTTGGCGAAAAAAAAGAATTTTTTTTGCTGCAAGTGGGCTTATCAGACTTCACATCCAGACCTCGAAGCGAGCGGCATGGTGCATTGCCAAAGATGTTCTCCAAGTGCGTGGGAAATTCACTTCGAATTACCAATGGCATCAGCAGGAGTCCTAACTTCTCTAGATTTTAGCGTCACTACAAGATTTGCCGAATCAGTTAAAAGAAACCAAATCGAAACTAAGCCAAATAGAAAGCCGAAATCGAAAATGAAAATCGAAAATACATATGGAGATTAACCCTCAAAGGCGGGAATCGAACCCGCGACCTTTCTGAATTGGGAGGAGTGGGCATTATTGATCTTCCGCCACTAAATCCGGCCGAGTTGAATAGAATACGAGAAATGAACTCAAGTACGAACACATTTTCCAAGAACTTTCATCCCCGAGATCAAAACAAAAATACAAGATCATGTAACGAATAAAATGTCATGCTGGAAAATTAAAATATTTTTGAATACATTTTGTTCTACTAATTTTAAAAAAATTTTTAACAAATTTTATTTTTTTGTGTCCCTCTGTAAATAATCTTTGTTCTTTAGCGTACATTGAATGGCTTACGGAGCACCAAGTGTTTTAGTAGGTGAGATTGTGAAAATCGTAGCTGGTTTTGACGTTATCGCCATTTCGGCAAATTCCAATATTTTTCGATGATTCTTCTTTTTAGGCGTGCCGGCATATTTCTTATGCCTACTTCAAGTGCTGTTATGGTTCTATACTCTAGACGGCGTTGGTGCGGAACACAGTGAACAAACCTAGGTAACCCGTAAGTCTGACACCAAGAGTTCCAAGGTGACCCCTCCTCCCCCTATTGTACCGAAATATAAGACGTTTTGCGTCAAAAAAACAGGGCTATACACCAAAGCAACTGATATCATAGAACTTGATCGTAGTTTCAAATTGCGAACATATCTTATTCGCCCGAAATTATACGATATAAAACCATAGTAATCAACCATTCGGGTGGTTTCATAGATAAATGTAGAGCCCACCAGGTACTTAAAATATCTATACGGCGCAGCGTGTGGAATTCACGTATCAGGGTAGTGGAGGGATGGTAAATTCCTTTCCCCGTTTCGTCCGAGCTTTCCCAGGAAGATCTTGTGCCAGAAAAATCGTACAGCTTGGGGTGAACCCTGGGGTCACCCGGAGTCAAACCCTGACCCTCAGGTAGGAGACGCAATGCCCTACCCACTGGGCTACCACGCCCTTTATTTAATTTTTTAAGGCTAGTTACTACCCTAATACTAGTCCCAATACATCAAAATGGGGGAAAATGGTTGTAATATAGCAAGAAGTTTGCCATTGTTATTCTATGTCATTAATTGTTGGTTACCTAACACCCCCTGCCACACGCCCTCGCGAGAGCTTTCAGGATATGATGTAAATGAACCATGGTAGGGGGGAAGTGCAAAGGGATAACTAGGGAGGGCTAAGACAGTGATGCGGTGGCTAGTGTACTGGCTTCCCATCCAGAGGACCAGGGTTCGAATCCCGGTGGTAGTTGGATTCATCAGTTGTAAGTACCCTGATCCGTACTTTGGTGTCATGTGTGCCAGAGCACTTCAAGAACATACTCCGTCTGTTGGATGGGCCGTCAAACTGTGTACATGTATTCTCACTTATCGTTAAGAGTAGTGTAATCCTGACGCCGGGTTTCTCTCCACCATTCCTCCATTCCCTGGGAAATCCTAACTCTGCCAAATTACCCACTTATCCCTGATTGCGAAGATGGACTCAGTTGTCGGCCGCCACCCTAACAGCTACTATTAATGGAAGATATTAATGCAAGGGGCAATTATGGAAATCAAATTAGTACACCGAACAGGATAGCTCTTCCTAGGTGGGAAATCCTTGGATACCCTAGCTAGGAAGGAATGATAGAAAATTCCTTCCTCCCCCATGCCGATGGGATCGGGGACCAAATTTGTTTCTGTATTGCTCCGGAAGGCTTTTGGCGTTAGGGAAGAAGAGGAGTTAGGGGAAAGATGTTGGGTCGGTCACGTTCGAGTTTAATGGAGGGAAAAGCGGGGAAGGGGTGAGTGGGATTAGGCAGTGAGTAGAGGAAGAGGGAAGAGAAAGGGAAGCCATTTCGCTTTAATGCCGAGCGATGTGGAAGCCAGGGGGGGGGAAGGGAGGGAGGTGAGGGATTTCGGGATCCAACCTCCGGGGTTCGGACTGGCGCCGATCGTCGGTCATTTGCCGAATTGCACCGAGGCACTTAACGGAGGAATCCACCCGTCTATTTTCCACAGCGACGGGTGCATTCGTGAAGTTGATTCCTCTTTGCCTTCGCAAACAAAGTCAGGCGAAATAGGCGCGCCATTCTCTTTCCCCGCCGGACAAAGAAATAAATGGATACTTGGCTCGCATCGCGCGTTTCTTTTTTTATCTTTAATCGGTGGGAGCCGGCGTGCGGCTGACTCTTTTCATTTGTTACGTTCGCTGGAATTAATTCGTCCTGGAGACTGCCCGGGGGGGGATTGTGACGCGTCGCGTACGTGAACGCCCACGTTATTCCGTGATGAAAATGGCGCCGAGCTTAATCCGTTAGTTTATATAGCCCCTCGCGTGCGAAAAAGATTTCCTCGGGCGGAAACGGGGAAATGCGCCCCGAAGTGCTTGCTTTAACTCTGTCGGCAAATACTCACTCGTCGCCTGTTTTAAGAGGGGGGTCGAAATGTTTGCGCCGAATTTTTTTTTTATTCGGGGAAATGCAAAAGGTAAGTAACTGTTCAAATTCAGATCCACAATCAATACCGTCGCATAGTTTGCCCCACGCCGAGTGACCAGTTTGGAACCCTGGCGGTATAGATATTACATTTCAGTTACGATTCCCATTCGGTTGCCGTGTGGAGTGCACTTTCAAATCCTGTGCTCCGTCCTTCGGAAGGAACGGTAATTTTTTTTTTTGACCCTTTGGTGGTTTATTTCGTCGAAGAGTACACAAACGTCGATCCCGGTTTTCTCTCCACTGCTTCCTCATTCCCTCACATCCCATCTCAACCAAATTACGCATCTGTATTTAGTGGAGTAAATGAAAGTATCTGTTTATCCCCTACTATCGTAGCCGCTGTGTGCTCCGCAATCCTGTGAGCATTTCATAGCACAAGGCGATGAAAGAAAAATACGACTAGTGCCTACACGAACTGCCATCAGTGTTCCACGAAAACGGCATAAAGTTGTTGCCATTATAACATAAGTATCCCCTTAAAATCATGAGGATTGTGCGGGAAAGAATCCAATGAACCATGGAGACATAAAAGTGTAAAATAATATGCAAAAGCTTCCATTTTGTTAAATGAAAAATTGATGGAATAATACATATTGTTGCCTCGTTTTCACCACGATGATGATTATCATCAATGCAGGCGACTTATTAACCTGAGGGCAAAATTGAAGAATAACCAACTCAGCCTCAATTTTTAACAACCTAGATAACCTATATTCAAAATTGTAGATAGGAGTGGCTGATCTGAACGAATTCAAACACAAAATCCACCCCTAATAGTTAATATCCCAGTGATGAGAAATGCGAAACAGGGACAGTGGGAGGAAACACGATAGCAAAGCAGATCGACACGAAACTCTTAGTTCTCCAAGCGAAGTTGCCTCCAACGAGCCTGAGACGAACGACGTGATTTGTGAAAGAAAGCGCCCCTGAGGAAACAAAACGCCCCAGCCATCAGGTGATAAAGTAAAACTTTCCCTCGTTTTCTTTCTCGTCGGAGCCAAATGGGAGTGCCAATTCGCTGGAATGGGTTTAATTTGCGTCCTTATCAGTGGTACGGGACGGAATGTTGAGCTCACAGACGAACTGACGCTGACGAACTTCACGCTTACCCGATAACTTCTCGATTTCCCGCCTCAATCTCTCGATCCGCCTTTTATTATCCGGAGTCGTGCACGTCCCTGGCACAGTTTCCATCACGGCAAATCATTGTCCCGTCTTCTTTTTTTTTCTCCCCCGATTATCACCTTATTTGACATTTTATGTCCTCGGATATGAACCAGCTCTCGATTGAGTTCTCAATATTGAAAGCTAGCGGGATTACGAAGGCCGTTATGGAGGGGGAAATGCTGTTGAGTAAGCGGGAATACAGGAAGGAATGGAAAATATGGTTTTGGGCGGCATGAAGGAGGGCATAAACTATGAGTAGCTGAAGAATGAGATTTTTATGGGACTAATTGTTTTATGCACTTGTATTCTGAATAAGTAGGTACATTGGGAGCTCGGTACCGTCCAAAAGCATATCTTTTCAATGTATATATTCCATCAGCATGTTTGACCTTTCGTCATTCCCCCCTACGAAATTAGCTTTTTCTCACATCCTTCCTTAGTTTCCCCCACGGGTTTTCTACCTAAAAATGTGGTACATTCCACAGAGCCTGCTTCTTCTAATATGCAAATCATCTCTACATAGTGTTGCACATTATCACATGCTAACTCGGCTGCCTTAGATTACTTTTCGTGGTTTATTAATATTTTTTGCATCGAAATATATGCATTCATAACACGGATTACAGAAAAAGTTTAAAACTGGAAAAATGAAAAAAATTGAAACAATAGAAAATAGTTCCCGAACTCATTTTGAGGTCAGAGATTCGCGAGACATTTTGGGTGAGAAATCATTTTCCAGAACAGAAACAATTGCCGTTCATTTTTTCCTCGTAATTACCTAACTCTGGTATTTCTACCAAAGGGACTAAATTTTACCTACATTTTGTATTTATTTAATAAGCTAAAATTCAAATTGGCGATCAGCTAGGTGACAAGGTAAAATAATGTTTAAAAATAACCTCATTCACACGCAAAATATACACGCATTCAAAGAAATAAAAGTAAGCACTTAAATAAGCCGTTCGCCCTAAAAAACATACTTAACATAAGTAGCTTTTGCTTTTCTCAAGGTACTTGTGGTTCCTGCAACCTCTACATATTTCTTTAAGACTGTTCGGCTTGTCACAAGATTTTCTGGAGGCTGAGCGTAATAGAGTCTGTAAATTTAAAAAAGACGCTAGATATCTTCACGAAGATGCTTATATGACTTTTTCAGAAATTTACGCTTCAGCCACTTATGCCTACCCATGAGTTTATGCCTACCCATGCCCCAGGTGGGACACGAACAGGTTTTTGTCGGTCTAAGAGGTGGGCAATTTACAAATGCCTAACAGATGTGGTTTTGAGAAGGACGGAAAAGGTGAAATTGACGGAAAAGAAAACGGACGAAGAAGTTTTGGGGCTGGTAGGGGAGGAGAGAAGGCAGCCGGGAGAAATCCATAGGTAGGAAAAGTGGATGCTGGGCGTGCTGAGTGGTGGCGGATTGTTGAAGAATGTGATAGAGTGATAGAGTGTAGGGTAGGTGAAGTAGAGGGAGGAAGAGATTAGACTGGCTGGATGGAATGAAGGGTGGTATAAAGTATGCGGAAATGAAGAAGGGTTATTGTAGCGGGTGTCCATCAGAAACCTACCTTAACCGGTAGATTACCATTAACAATAATTGAAGTTAGTCCAAATACTTGCCAAGAGGTAATAGTGAAACCACAGGCCAAGTGAACTGCATCCTGAAACCATGGTCACTCACACTTCGGATTCATGCGTTAATGCGAATTGGAAATTAAAAAAATAATAAATCTGGTTTGGGTAAGTAGGGTCCTTGTTCGACCTTAAGTGATCGCCGGCTTCATAGTGTTCCCAAATTAGATTCTCGGGTTGATCCGTTGGAACGAGGTTTTGTTTTCCGATTTCGCTTCCCGATCCTTTCGGTCCGGGAGTTGGCCGGGAATCATGAAAATGGCCCGGATCCAAGATGAACGGCTGGTATTCACGCGAGCGTTAGGTCCATCTCCGCCATTATTCCGGATCTCTTGAATTCC
>LYUA01000321.1:440463-455091 GCA_002093875.1 Calopteryx splendens
AGGATGACCTGGTACCCGAAAAATGGTACACAGCTTGGGTGAATCTCAGGTTGCCCAGAGGCGTCACCCGGAATCGAAGCCGGGCCCTCCTGTTATCAGTCCAGCGCTCTACCCGCTGGACTACCACGCCCCCTTAAAACGGTAAATTCTGATCATGATCAGTTAATCGTTATAATCCGTAAAATAGAGGCCCAATGTCACCAACAACAATCAATGCACCATTTTAAGCAATATTTACATCCCGTAAACAGAATGTATTAGCACTCCCTTATCATATACGCAATTTGAAGCCTTAAAAAATGATGATTGGAGAGATTAAAGAAGAATGAAACGCTGGAACAATTAATCATTAATTATATTCGATTTATGGAGAGGAAGAATTGGTGAAAGCGGCTAATTTGTATAATAGTGGACAAGAATCCTGAGAGGCCGTGCTAAACCTTCCTCCATACGGTAGAGAAGATATATACGTACGTGGGTTGGAGGGGCCTTTCAAATTTAATAGTTCCGAAATGTTGCAGGTTAAAGGTAAAATATAATAAAAATTAATTTTTATTAAATAACATGCCCTAGGGGAAATGTTTTTAGACCTTACAAAACGAACTATAAACACGAAACAACAGTATGTTTTGCTTCGTCGTAAACAGTACGGAACTCTTTATATTATTTGCATCTTGCTTAACTTGCATCGTCGAAGCGACGGAATAACATAATACCTGTCGTTGATTATGGAGAGGGAGTCAAATTGTAACAGGCATTACGCCGAAGGGCGACGTTTCCCGTTCGTCATTGCCCCGAATCCAAGGGCAACCGGCGCCATTTTCGAGATGGCTTGCCCGCCGCTTCCGCCTCATCTTTCCCCATGGCAACATGCTTGCTTCCACGTTACGGATGAATCTGAGTTCGAATAAATTCATTTGGTGCGCGTTTAAAGCGCCGTCAATCACAGCTGCGTTCGACGGTAAATGAATGCCAAATTAAATTTCGACAATTTATGATTTTACTGTGAAGGCTTCCGATCTGTGTCTCGCGAAATAAATCCCGGAAGATCGAAATGTTCAACTCATTGTTTTGATTGCGGGAGTCGTTTCATTTTTTTTTGGGGAAATTTACTCCTTTGAAAGTGATCTGTTGCAGAAAATCAGAATGACAGAAATCATAAAATCATGCCACTTGGAACAGAACTTTTTTTTTTAGATCAGAACTTGAAAACACATAAGCAGTATAAAATGGCAGGGAAATAGGAACTGTCAAAGGCGAAATCTGTGTAATACAAATACCTTTCAATATTGCACAGCTATCACGCTGTTCCCTTTCGGAATTTTCAAAGTAAAAAAATACCCGATTTCAGATTATATCAGGAAACTTATCCTTTTTGTCTGTTTTCATACTACCATATCGTTGCTTATGTGCTTCTTTCGCTTCTTCCACATTCATATATATTGTTTCATGCATCTCATCCTAATCCCGAGACTCCTAATATTTTGACAGTTTTAAGCGTGTCTCCGACCACATTCACGCATGACTCTCTCGATCTCCCCTTCCCTCTCAATCTATTCACTCCCATCTCATTTATCTGTAAGGTGATTCGACTACCATTCATTCATTCTCTGCCCAAACCAGTGTACCACACTTACAATAATAATAATAATGTTTAATTTAACACATACAGGTAACCCCAATTACATGTGTTACATTAAAAAATAAATAATACCTAAAATATACAAATAAAATACAAATACCATAAAATTTACTCCCTCCTAAAAAAGTAAACAGTTTTTTCTTAAAAAATTCTTGGAAACGTAACATTCTTGTCATAGGTTCAAACTTTTTAACCCCTACCCTGCCGAATTGACCTCGAAAGAGTGGGGCATGTCTTGTTTTCCGCTTAGGGACGTTAAAATCTGCAGTGCCTAGGAGGTGCAGGTGGAGGTGGATGTCAATACATCCGTTCAAAATGTTACGGAGGAAAATTACTTCGGTTTATCCTTCTTTCAAATTCTGTCTTGTTACAGGTGCATCCGACCCTCATTCTCCCATCACCCACTCATTCATCACAAAATATTTCCCAGTTTCCCAAGCATCACAAAAATTCCTCAAGAACCCACCGCATTTAATCGATAGGCATTATTTATGGTTGCTATGGCATACCCCGGTTCCGCTTCCATTCAATAATGTGGGGAGGAGCGCAATTTAGGTACCGGCATTTTTACGGAAAAGTTGGAAATATCTTAATCCTAATTAACTGTAACCGAAGGAACGAACATGTTATTCAGCGGAGTCACCAAGTGCTGAGCATGCATATGCGTAAAAAATTCAGTGCAAAAGTCATACGCCTAGTTCGGCACTCAAACCCTGATCCCTTGATTTCCGGCCGAGTGCTTTAGCCAGTGCAAGAGTGCAAAGCCACCCAGGCCACGCCGTCCTCTTAGACTGTAAATTTTTTATCGGAAATCGAGGGATCCCGGTTTGAGTCCCGGTTCAGGGGAATTATTTTTGAATTCTGAATTTTTTCGCATTTGTACCTTAATCACCTTATTCTCAAATAAGCCCAAATTTAATACGGAACTTTTGAG
This sequence comes from Calopteryx splendens, assembly GCA_002093875.1. Classification (NCBI taxonomy): domain Eukaryota; kingdom Metazoa; phylum Arthropoda; class Insecta; order Odonata; family Calopterygidae; genus Calopteryx; species Calopteryx splendens. The sequence continues at coordinate 443,040 of LYUA01000321.1, forward strand.
GCGCAGAAGGAAAAAAAGGTTATCCTTCAATTCATGCGCGAATTAGTTGCATTTGAATCTGTTAAAGCCGGATATAAAACTTCCGACTGAATATTTTTTGGGTGTGTGCCTAATGGTTAGGGCTAGGAGCTTATTTAAACAGTGAAGCACCATCACGCGGCTGCCTGGAAAACCTCTTTCCTTGAAATTGCTAACTTCTTACCCTTCAGTTCATGGAAAATGATCTTATTATATAAAAAAATATTCCTTCCTTTTTTACGCTTTTTTCCCTCAAATATACCATGCTCATTTTTTTAACCGGCGCATGACGGAAAGTGCTAATCTCGCAAATATCACGCAATCCCCTGTAATTCCGCCTTTCGCATATCTTACGAGATAGAAAAGCCGTTAAAGGAAACGGGAGCGATAGTATAGATAAGAGGAAGATATACAACATCCCTAGTTTTGGATTCCTACATGTTATTCTATTCTTTCTAGCCAGATGATTGGAGAAAATGAGATATCGTTGCCAAATAAGCACTGGTCGATATGTAGGTGTGATCACAGTATCACCTACGGGTTTCTTACGTACAAGTAATTACTAGTTACAAATCTAGTCACGTGGATGCAGTGGAGCGTCTTTAAACTTAGCACGGGGTGCATGTTTAGCTTAGCCCACTGCGATCTGAAATTACCAGGGGGACCACAGCTTTATGTCCGTTCCGACAGATGGTGTGCTGCACCAGGAGTCTACTCTAAACCTCACCCACATAGTATCGTATTTCTACTGAAACATTTTCTGTCCCCAGGATTCGAACCCCCGACCTCTCTTAATGGGTGGTCCGTACACTGAATACCGTCCCTACCCTATCCCATTTCATAGGTTAAAAAAATTGAAACGTGAACTTGAGATGTGGCGATAATAAAAGGGGACTCCATCCAATCGATTAAAAATCTTTATATAGGTACTGAGTGTGTTCGTAAGAAACTAAATTCAAAACTTGCGTGCACTTTTGCATTGATGTTTGAATGCATATTTTAAATAGCAGAGATTGTACACAAAGAGTCAACGCAGAAGTGAATGATGCTGTGTTTAAATTCCTTCGGATTCCACCTGGAGAGCATGCTAAAAATTTCGAGAAACAAAGCTTGGGGGGACAAAATTTACCAAACCGAAAAAATTTCACCCGTTTTTAGCGCACATTTGCCCCCTTCCCATTCTCCATCCTTTGCTTCAAGCCCATTCGTGTGAAAGGTAAGGAGACATTCTCACGAGACTCTACGGGGATGGACAGAGTTATGGGGGGAAGAGGGTATCAGCCAACCGGCTGTCATGTCGCATGTAGGGAGAGGCATGCCGAGTAATTACTCCTCATCCTAAGGGCACGCGTTGTCTCTAGACACCCCATCGGCAATCAGAATCCGACGTAAGGAAATCCACCGGAACTGGGGGGAAAACGGGGAGAGATGGAATTGGTGATCCAAGCGAAACGCGATGCCAAAGATTCCGTTGGATTTTTCCGGACGGCATCCGCCCGCTCACTTAAAGTGCATCACTCACGGCGCAAACGAAGCTCTCCTCCCCCACCCACCCCTTCCCACGCGTCCATTACACAATCCCCCCCCCCATTAGGGAAGGGGGAGGTGGGACGAGCTGCATCCGAATGATGAAGTATTTTAACGATCGGAGCGGCAAGCGGCATCGTAAAAATGTGCTTAGGCCCTTCGAAGTTTCGAGGAAGGTCGGATGGGGCCTCGCTGATTGCCGAACGGTTACAACGAGGATAGGGTAAAATTGTTGTGCCCTTGTTTACGAATTAATGGCGAAACGCGTCAGAAAAATAAATAAAATAATGTTTGAGGGTTCGTTTATCGCATGAAAGCCCTCGTGCAAAATGTATTGTGGCAATCAGGGGAAAATTAAGAGAAAACGCTGGACAACAACAATGAATTCATGCCACGATAACCGAGGGTCATTATTCCACAAAAAATATCCTTCGGACATATCCAAATAAATGTCCCATTTATGCGTCGCGTACGTATTTTCGCTTCGGACCAACGACCGTGGGAAATAATACCTTGTGACGACTCTATGCTCGTTAAAAATAATTCCAACGGGGAAATCGACCGCTAATGTAATAAAATAAACTCTCGAAAACTCTGAATTACCCACTGTCGCACCTAGAAATGACATAATATGCATAGATTTTTTCTCTTTTCGTGACACGCATGGGAATTGCTCGCAGAAGTTAAAATGAAACTATCATGATTCTGTGGAAGTGCATAAAAAAAGCAAACATTCCCATGAACCAAAATCAGAATTAGTGAAGTTAATGTAATTTAGTTGGTGGCGTGTATAACGTTACTCAAAATGCAATCCTTTTTTCTCTACCCCCTTTTTTTCATTTTCTATATTCGTCGCATTCAGTTGGTCACTTAATACTCCCTTGTGTAATCTTTTAAGCCATTATTAATGATGAATGCGCGGCGAAAATGTATCATCATTATATCATAGAAATAACATCACTGCCTTTGATGATATCAGAGTTCACAATGGTTGTCAGATTAAAATAATATTACAATTGGTAAAATTTAAAATTTGAGAATTACTAACAATAAAACATTGAAATATAATAAAGAACTTTTAATAAGAGTGTTCTCTCAATATCAGCACAAAATATATTGCGACAGTGAAAAATAGGAATAAATTACAGGTTTGTTAAACTAGGTTTATTAATAAAACAGCTTTATGGCCTACTCCGAAAAGGTTAGTGATGAAATTAGATTGGGAGGGTTTCAAGTCGCAAAGAAAGCAGGAAAGATTAAGACTTGAAGAAAAAGGAATAAAAGGCGTTTCAAGAAATAAAACCTTTTTCAAGAAACAAAATAGGTGAAATAAACTAAGTATCGTTATACCATTGAACACTTTGCAATGATAACTAAACATTTAGCGCCTTAATATTTTTGAATGAGTTTCTTCGTTACCATTCCCTTTACGAACGCTTCTAATTTACGCATTTAATTAGATTGGATTAAAAAGGTGATATCCTGAAACTTTTGCCACACAGACCCGTGTCGTTTCGCAGCGTGTGACGCCATTGTATGGAATTAATTAAAATAAATAATTTTGCTTAAAATAAGAATTACAAAGGTGCAATATAGGAGGATATTTATTTTGAATAGGCATAATTAAAATCTAGGTATCGGGGCGTATGTTACTTCTTTGTAAAATAGATCGTCACAGAAACCAACCCGAGGGTCGGTTTGGTAGGTTAGGGCAGAGATCGCCCAATACTAAACCCTGTATGGCGTATGAAATTCGCACATAGGAGTAATAAAGGTGGCCAGTTTCTTTCCTTGTACCGCCTGCGGTTTTCCAGGATGTTCTGGTACCCGAAAAATGGTTCACAGCTTGGGTGAAGCTGAGGGTGCCCAGAGGCAACACTGGGAATTGAACCCGGGTCCCCCGGTTAGAAGATCAGCGTTCAACCCACTGGACTACTGCGCCCCGTGTGAAATACATATTGCCTCGATTATATTTTTTCCAGATTCACTTTTTTTCATTCGATATAGTTAACTGATCATCAACCGCATCATTTCCCTGTCTCAAACGAAAATATTACCGCGCATTCTTCGTCCATGCCAGCCAAACGTGCGGTGAAGTATTGGAGAAGAGCATCAAAAGTACGAAGTGCTACAATGTTTGCATTTTATTTGACACAACGTTCAAGCACCCCGTTTCGTAAAGTTTTCCCAAACACTTTTGCATGCTGTGTAACTTGTCCGTTTTATTTCGGGCAAAGTTTTCCAACGAGAAAAAGTTTCCGAAACTTTTTTCTTGGATTTAAGTGCTCGCAGTTTGCGCTGCCCTTCGACGTCCCGTCAAACAAACTTCAATGAACGTCAGTGAATTATGAATCGTGCATTGATTGGCTCTTATGAAGTGTGGCCCCCCCCAAAGTTATCACTTCTACGCTGGTGTGGATTGGCACGCCTATCAGAGGTCTGACGGGGGGATGTGGAGCCTCTGGAAGCAAACATATTAAATGGACGAATTAGCCAACTAGATAAATTTAGATTGTATAGGTTTGATAGCTAACGCATAGATTAATAATTCTAGTTCCGCATTACATTTGTGGGCTAAACCATAACGGGAAATTAAAAGCTAGAAAATCTATACAGTGAACCGTTGATTCCTCGTAAAATTCGTGATCGCGATTTTAGAAAAACGCTCGTAAAGTTATATGAACCACTCGAAATTAAAATGTAACCTAACGCTTCCACGTCATAAAACTACAATCTCCCTGATGATTTGTTATCAAACACCCCTGCCGCACACCCTGGTGGTTGATTTCAGGGTAATGTGTCGATGTAATACCCACCTTTAACCAAAAATCGGTCCTGCATAATGAAGGATATAAATCTCTAAAGATGTTCATTGAGAAATCTTTAAATCATGAGTCTCAAAAATGAGTTCCGAGGTTAATAATAGTGCATGCTAAACACTTAGGTATTCATTTCTAGCTGCCATCACTGACGAATGCCTGTATTCGGAAGCAATAAAATCTTCACCGGAATTGACTCGTGGACTCCGTTATTTAAAACACGGATGTGATTATTCGGAGTGTTTCGAAGGTAATAACCTGAAATCGCATAAACCTCAGAAACTTTCAAATCTCCAGTCCAACTCGTCTTCGTTCCCCAAGTCGCAGCCGAAGCATTCGTCTCGCGACAATAGGGCGGGACAGATTCTTTCATCAATTCCTCCTCAGCGTGAGAGTTCGGAAGGGGGGAGGGGGGGGATGGGGAACAGAAATTCGTCCGGCCGTAAACGCGAGTGCTTCCTATAGGTACGCCTTCCGCGCGTCGGGGAAAAGTGTTCCGACGGTGCTGGTTGCCGTCTCTTCCGGGATCGGGCGTCTCCACTCTCGGGGGCCGCCCGGCGGAGGCTCCCCGCTTCGGAAGTCCTCGGGAGCGTGAATTTACGGATGTGGGCGTTCATTTCATGAAACTTTCTGCCCACACCCCCCTCCCCGAAAAAAAATATTTATCCTGCGAAGCGAGTGGCTTACGCGAGGATGCATTCCGCTTTCGATGGCAATGTTATCACAATGAGGTGGCAATCGGACGGGATATTTTTTTTGGTTTGAGAAAAACTTCCTTGAAAATTTAAAGAGGAATCCTGAATCTTGAGCGGAAACAAGGTTACATTGGAAAGTACTCCCTGTAAAGTTCTTTTCTTTGGTTACGTAGTGAGCAGCCGTGTCTCACAAATAAATTCACGTAATTATGAATCATAGGAACCGGTGTTTCAAACTAATAATGGTTTTATGAAGGATTTTTTTCTCTCCGACGATTCTTTTCAGTGATTGTAGACAGTCAATAATCAATCGAACTCTAATTTGACGACTAATGAACTAATACTTTGCGATATCCACGACAACTTACGATTGAGAAACAGAAAAACGATTAAAATTATGCGCAAATTGTTTTAACAACCTCATAGTTATAGCCAATCGGAGCCTAACATTGTTCCAAAGTAGAAAAATTAAAATTTACAATAAAAAAAGATTTTGACGATTCGAAATAAAGCCAAGGAGATGATTGTCTTTTAACACATTATAGAAATCTGCAGGCCTAAACAGAGGATAACTTAATAGGTAGTTTTAATTTCAACACAAAGCCACATTGGAATGCTATAAACTTTGAACCAGTGCTGTAGATGTGACTTAGAGACCATAAAGTTTTTCGAATGCTCACGGAAATATATCACGATAGGAAGCTATGTTTTGCTACTAATGTGAATGTTACACATAGCATCTAGAACTCTTTTGAAAAATAAACGATTACAAAATTTCAACATAGCAGAACACCCATAGTTTGTTTTGATTTTAACGGTCACCAAAATGAAAATGGCCCCAAGAAAACCGATCCAAAACGAACGAACATTAAGTTTGTTAACCAGCGATACGGTCGCATTTCTCCCACCGGTGAACCTTACACTCGAACTATTAACCAAACTACAACATTTACCGTCGCAACACACACAACTATTCTTTAAAACCAATTCCGCGTCACAGTCGAGCCTCCCTTTGCCCGCCGCTAACTAAGGAATTCTCGTCGCATTCGCCCGCTCGGCAAAACAAAAAAGTTTTACTTACTTCGTAAATTCCCGGCGGAACGTCCTAATAAATTCTGCTGAAGTGTTGCTCCTTCGTCACTCACGCACAAGAGGTTTTTACCGGAGTCCCCGGGTATTAAATCACACGGGGGAAAACAGGAAAACCGGCCACGTTTACGTGCGCCGAGGCAGTCCGGTCACGGAGCACACCACCGAAACAACCCAACCGGCGTCCACGACGGCCTTACGCGACCGACTGATGCATTCCCACCGCCGTACGGCGTTTTAGAACTTCCCTCGCCGCCGCTTGGCGGAGAACTTAATTTCGCGATTTCCCCCATCCGCCGCGCCGTGCCTCGGGGAGAGGAAGAGGCGGTGGTGGTGGTGGTGATAGTAGTGGTACCTTACGATGTGCATACTACGATGTGGCGGCTTACGCTACGGAGGGCTGAAGGCTTTCTTTTTTTTTGGCCTCGAGAGTGGTGAAACATAGTTGGTGCTGAATGTTGTCCGCGTAAAAGACCACTTTTTTTTCATGTACTCCCTCTGCCCAAAAACTTGAAAATTATATTGGGATAATGTGTGCGCATCTCAAAATTGGCTACGGGAAACGAGGGATAATATGAATAAATGACGACGTTTTAACTGCGGGTCGTTTTCGCCAATGTAGTCTCGGTGCTCCCTCCATCTATTGAGAATAAAACATAAACGCATGCTGAAATATTCAAGAAAAAACATTCTGTAGTCTGCTCTTGAAATATTCTGAGAGCTGGGATTCTTGCGGAGTTCAGTCTGTAATGGCATGATATAAAGCCAGGGCCGGAGATGCTGGTTTGTTTCAGATTGGGTCAGACGGTTCTATCAAATATTTTTTTTTCTTATTTTTTTAATTCGTTCCTTCGCTGAAGTACCTATTGAAAATTATTTATATTAAAAGAAATAAAACTTAACGAAATATTTTTATCTACTATAAATTGTTTTTTTCTAATTTTAAGCGAGCATATGGATACAATCTCATTCATGCGAGGAGAGATGTGTGATCATATAGCCAATGTCACTAAAGGGAGGAAAAAAAGCTCCGATATCGGTATTTCGGTCATTCAAAGTTGGATGAAATGCCGCTATTGGAGTTTTAGGCTTTCTAAAATTCTAGGGCTTACTGATATTCATACAGGATTTTATACCTACCTTCTTTTACACCCGTGTTAAATGCATCTTAGTTTCATAACTGAAACATGACAAATAACTATATTCTTTCTGTGGAATTTTCTTACGATGGAATATGCACATGACTTTGGTTGTTCTTCTATTGTTGAATATGCATGTATTCTAGTTGAAATTGACCAATAGACTCATCTCGACCGCCTTCAATACCGTCGGTTTTGGGTTTCCATTGTATGACGATGCTAGTAAAGTAAAATGCATGCTTATGTCATAGGTTTTTAGCTCATGGAGATTAAATTAAGCATCGTAGATTGCTGGTGTTTATTGTCGGCATCCGTTGTAATCCTCAATAAATTTATTGAATTTCAACAATCCTTTGGTTGAGTTGATTACCACTCGAATGTCCCTCGAAATATATCAAGTGTGATGTGTATGGTGAATTACTTCTTTGATTAAAAATAAGCGCGCACATCCATCATTTTGTATTTTACGAGTGTTACCTCTAAGATATACAGTATGCCTGAAATTAAGGATGACTACGATTGAATTTATTCAATAACCTGTTTGTAACAGGTATGACTGGGGCGGGAGTATTGTATTACTACGCCTTACGTACGTCTTTCGTGGCGAACATTCCACGCCTCAATGTTTTGGTCTCGCAAGGTCCGGTATGTTAATGTGAAACAACGAAATGAATACCTATGTATCTCCCATAGTAGATATGGGACTACGCAAGGCGCCAGTGAGACATAATATACGATTTGACGTTAGATTTGTACCACATACTTCGGATTAGATACGATGAAACCTGTGATATCCGGATATCTGCATTTGGAAAGTGAATGCATCTTTGATCTTTTCCTTAACTATTTATACTTGACGTTATTGAGAACACTGAATCACTGGACAGTTGATAATTTCATTTACCACGGGAGTTTTGCACAAAAATTATCATACAAAGTGATAATAATTTCTCGATAGAATCCCTGTTAATGAGTTTTGAAACGAAACGCCTCAGGTGTTTGAATTTCATAAGGCCGTTTTATTGCCATTTGAAAGCCACTTAAACTCATAGAAATCATTGAAGTCCGATGCCGTATTTCGCAGATTTTTTACAGAAGAAAATTTATGACTTCGTAGAAGTTCATGACGGGTGTTTAAATATAATCACTAGATCATAAAACTTATTTGTCATACGATCGCTAAATCTAGCCCTAAGAGAGCGTTTGGTCGAGTTTTTCGTTCGTTCGTGCGAATGAATAGAAGCCGTTAATGATATTGAAGAAACGGTGTGAAATATATTCAGGTGAAAAGATGACCGCGCTGATTTAAATACTGGCAAAGAGTCATTCATCCAACAAATGGAAAATTTATTGGCTATGCACTAGTTAGCGCAATTCAAGTTGAACTTTTCCTTGAGCTTAATGGAAATCCCATGCTTCTTGGAAAATGTAGCATGTCCCTTAAATCTCGTTGTTAATTATGAGTTTTGCAAGTTAAAATATGTTCCTATCGGCGTCGCTAGGGAAGTGTCTGACGTCCGAGTCGCCGACTACAATTTTTAAAATTCTGCATTCATTTAGGACCCGACACGGACTATTGAAGACGTCAGAAACACCAATTAACCATTCTCGAGAAAATTAACCGACAAGATTATTATCATCATGGGTTATCAATCCCAGGATTGGTTTGAGGTAGTTCTCTAAGAGATCCAGTTACCTGTCAATCCCTTCAATTCCTTCACAGTTTCTTGCCCTGACCTCTTCCCTCACCTGCTTCTCCTAAATCGTTCATCTCCGGGCTTCTTTTGACGTTCCTCCCCTCTATATTTCCTACCATTACGGTCTTCAGTTTTCTATCTTGCCTCCGGACATGTCCGACTATAAAGTTTCTCTCTTCTTATTTTGTCTTCCGCAGTCGTATCTCTCTTCGCCATTTCCTTATGATAGTGAATTTCCCACCATTCGAAGTAGTTACACCTTCATTTGTTTCTCTGTCCATTTCGCTGTCATAAATCTTCCGCAGCACCTCATTTCCATGGCATCCAATCTTGGGACAAGATTAGATTTAAATTGTAATTTTGATAACGGGAAATAAATCCCATTTAAAACATAGAGCAATAGTAATAGTGGATATGCATTACAAAATGAAACATAAGTGATAGAAAAATGAAATTTTAGACACTAATTTAGAATAAAAATAAACCTTTGTTGCAGAGATAACGATTAGATAGGAAATAATACTACAAATAAATATAATTGGCGTCCATAATAGGAAAAATACTGAGGGGAAACACTAACATAGAAAGTTACCTAACTTTTAAACGTGTGTAAATTATGAACGAAATGCATAAACATGAATGGGTAAAAGGAAATAATATTCACTCGAAAGGATTCACATAAACCCTTTATTTGTATTATGGGCTTAAGATTGGTAAAATTATGTCTTCATACGATGCAATGGTTCTTCCTAATCCTCCCATAAATGTCATGATCAAATGTCTGTACATTTCGTGGACCCGGTGGATAATGTTTCAAATCTTCCCGCTTTAGTGTTTTGTTCCTAGCAACCGTTAAAAAAATCCTATTTATCTTTCATATTGTTCCGCAGACCACGCAGCAGCGTTTGGCAGGGGTTGCAAACGTAATGGAAAAGGACGGGAATGGATTTAGTGCTGGGGGATGGAGCAAGTTAAAATTTTTTGTGTTTATTTCTTTAAGTAGGCCCCTGCTTGCAAAAATGGACCATTTTCAGAAAAATAAAAGTTCTTTCAATGCCTCTTCTAACGTGATACTGACTCCCCAACTCACTTGAAAATGATTTTATCTTTAAATTTAAATGCATTGCGTTTACTTTATTAATGTTGATAGCGAGAAAACCTATTAAAAAAAGGTCCATGTGGCAATTTTTGAACCAGATAAATTTTTGCCAGGATTTCATCCCAGCCATCGTAACTGTGGCGATGGTTGCTTGTTCATCCTTGAGCCATTTTGGGTATAAAAGCTCGCCGATTTTTTCGACTGATTTTCTCAAGAATGTTTGAGTGCTTGCGCCTTGCTGCTTCCAAGCACCATAGACATTCCTATGTAACACATGCGATTAGTTTTTGTATAGAATCGGCGACCCAAACGTCTGACACACTCCTTTTGTTAGTCTGGAATGCAATTTAACCGATGGCTTTCCAGAATTGCCCAGGGAGCTCATGAAAACCAAAAATTGTCGTGGCATTTCGCCAACCAGACGGCACTATGGCCTCCGGGTGGAATCCCGAAGGAAATATTCTGTGAAAATGTGAAATCATTTCGCTAATTACCATGGAGTTGTATGGTTGTCCCCCATTTTTTTATTTTATTTTTATAACTTTACAGGTAAATTTATAGTTAATTTCCAAAACAGTTGGAAAATTTCCCGAATTAATATTGCGATTAGTTCACTTATCTTGTTTTTCATGGTAATTAAAAAAAAATGTTTTCAGTACACCAAGCTGTATAAAGGGGTTAAGATTTACGAGAGAAAAAATACACTAAGGGTTGAAATTTCCTGTAAAAACCTTTTAGACCATATCGCAAACAAAGTGCAGTACTTTCGAAATATTATCCTGCAATCGAAGGGGATTGTTCCCTACTGCGACAAATGATCAATTACTGCGAGCCCTCAGGCGCTGGAGTTTATTCTTTTTTTATTCCCTGGAACCCTTTTGAAATCCTGGGAGAACCCGGCTCGCTCTCATACGAAAGGGAAATTAAAACTTATTCATAAAGAGATTTACCATTAGGTATGTTAACATTGACTATTTTTTTCTTTGTATAAATATGTGCATGACTTTTTTTGAAGTATAGGTATGACAAGCTACGAATAACACGAATTGATGTTTACGTACTATGAAGCTAGCCGTCTCGTGGTTGTGTGTTATTTCCTTAGCTTTAAATAATGTAACATCTGGGTACTGCGATGTGATCGTAAAATAGAAGTTACATAGGAACTTCCTTATATAAGGTCATTAACGTGGATCAGGCCTAACCTCTTCTGCAAGTGGTTAAGCCCGTTCATTGCCTTTGTGCACTTAAAATGAAAAATTATTCATCCTTAGGCACAAAATGGTACGTAATATGCCCAATAATGTTAATGGTTAATGTTATTATTTTCATTGCTTACAAAAGCTATAAATTACGGTTAATATTGATGGAATATGGTGAAACTTGACCTACTGTTACCAAAGAGTTTTTTTAAGTTTTTGGAAATAAATCCCTGTTATTTGCTTCTGGAAATCTATTAACAAATTAAATTTCCGCAATGTATGTATGTAGATTGTTCTGAAACACGTCCTTTTCACATTAATTAATTAAAAACCATGCATGACGTTTTTTAAGCTAATGATGAACAGATTTCCTTAACTTTAAACTAAGAGACGCGTCAACAAATGACAAACGTATTTGATTTATGGAGAGCGAAAATCTTGCCATAGATAGCCTTGCCTTGGTTGATAGCACTTTTATAAAATGGGTTTACGTTAATATTTTAAGCAATACTTTTTAATGAACGTGCATCGCCCATGAGAGCCTATATTAAACATTCATTTTTTAGCAAGAATGATGGGAAAACAAGAATGGAAAGCGCAATTATTAAAATTTTCAATGAGAAAAATTCTCTTGAAATTCACCTAATATCTGGGGTTATTTGGCCTGAATGCAGAGCCGCCTCCACCTTGTTTTTATTTTGCTATAATAATTGAACGAAGAAGGACCGATTTTAACCTCCCTATTTGCTGAACTAAAAAGCATCATTGTT
>LYUA01000321.1:508736-519355 GCA_002093875.1 Calopteryx splendens
AGGGCAAGAAAATTAGGTACCTAGATACCAGAACTTAGGGAAAGAATCCTACGAACCGGTATATCAGTACCAAGACCTAGGGCAATAACCTTACTTATAAACTTACTTCAGGCGGTACCAACGCCTAATTAGGTTACTGATTTACTACTGACTAAATATACTTTTTGGTCGCAAAAGCCGATTTCCTGTGAAATTATTCTCCAAAGCAATGCATTAACTTTTTGTGGGAAGAAATGATGCAAATATAAAATGTAAATCTGCCGCAAAACGCCTGTGCATTAGATGAAAAGAGGAATTCACTCGTCATCTACCTCCAGACAGAAAATTCATGATACGGAAGTGAAAAAAATACGAAAAAATAGAAAATGAAAAGTACCTTTCGGTCATCAAATCTCCATTCAATTCTCCATTTACTGAAATTATTTCGGGCAACATCGATTGATTTTTGACATGTCTGCGAGTTTGAAAACGGCTCCAAATTGCCGCTTTCTGATGTTGCTTTGCAGATTCATTGGCATTCCAAGCGGGGCGATAGATTTTCTCTCAAGATCCCCAACGAACTGAGACTTCGTGCCTAATATTTTCCGCCTCTTCGATGACGAAAGTTCCTCTTCCGGGTCACTATCTGCTGGGTGCCCAAGGGAGGATTCTGTGATCCCCGTCGATGCCACGGATGATATCGCGTTCATTGCTCCCTAGTTTCTCGTAGAAACGAGCATTCTGTCTTTGAAGATGAGATTTCAGGTCCTCAATACCAGCCAACTGGTAGAGCAGCTCGCCCGGGAGAATGTAGTGGAGGCCAAGGATTGCTCGGAGATCGAGTCTTTCTGCTATCAGGAGCTAGGCGATGGATCGGTCCGTAACAAGACTACTCCGGGTTTTCACAACGCTTAGAGCATCTCTTGATTCATGAGCTGCCAATGTGCCACGGCATGGCTTTTAACATCCGGGTCTGTTGCATTTCCCACCGTGAACGTCCCGAGAAAGGAAGCGAATATGCAATTCAAAGGTGCTCCTGGGCTGCAGTCGTTGCAGTCCTAGGCGTCGGCGACGATTGAATTTCCCCCTTCATACAATGTGCGTTTGCCGTGTGCGGACGATGTGCAGTTTATTTTGGCATTTTATGTTCCTACAAATTTAATCTCTATGAATAGGGGACATTAATTTAAATACGCTTAAATGTTACTTTTGATCATTATTGCAAACAAAATGTTATAAATTTAGATACATGATGTCGTACAGTTATCGATTACAACATGTCTTCCATTCTGAGTCTAAATTTGGACAGGCTAAAGATGTTTCTGCATTCAGGGAGATGTGTCACGGTCGATTTCTGACTTCCTGCTTATCAATAAATATAACCGGTATAATACATAAATTTAATATACTTCAGTCGTCCATTTTATGCCTGCGAAACTGAAAGGAATAGCTGGTTGAATTTTAATTTCATTATAAATTGCCATTGACAAACAAAAATAACTATGTACACCACTCCATTCTAGTTCGGGGTAGACAGAGTAAGAGGAGCCTGATTTTTAGCTATTTCAGCGGACTTACTCTCATTCACTAATTCCATCCATACCGCCCTGTCCTTACGCTTTTTTACCTCTATCATATTCATAAATTTTTCCATGCATGTCCTTCTGTTCCTAAGATTCAATTGCCTTGAGAGTTTCTTTGCCTACATTCGCTCATACATTTTTCTTCGTTAACCTCTCCCTCTTCAATCATTATCCCTTCTCCCATAGATATGTTTGGTGATTCGTCTCTCATCAATTCTCTCAACATGAACAAAAACAGCGTAGCACGCTCCTTATATGCTCTTCTACTATCGATCTATTCAAAGTGACAATTCATTTTTATAATTCTGTCATTCCTTACCCTATTTTTTCAAGTTTTACTAAAAACACTCAAGTAGGTACTCTATATCCATTGCACTTAATTGACATTTACACTTGTTCTGGCATGCCCAAGTTTCACTTTCGTAGAATAATATGGGGAGAAGAACAATTTTATAAACTAACATTTTTCCTACCTTAGACAAACATTAATTTTTTTAATGTGCTCAGATTCCAACAAACTACCCTTTTACCGGCCTTTATCCTTTCATCATCCCTTCTCTAAGTTATATAAAGCATAGGGAAATAATCTTCCCTCGCTAACTAAAGTAAAACAGACTGGATGACGCTCCATCTGACCGGCTCACGAGTACATTACCTGAGGCTCTTGTAGAGCGGCGTCTCTCCGTAGACCCAGGTGCCACCGATGGACTCAGATCGCTCCAACACCAAGGGGGCCGCGAAGAGGGGAGGCCCCGGGAAAGGATGGTCAGGGCCCGATGCGATGAGATGCCGGGCGGAGCACAGGCCCGCGGGGCCCGCACCGATCACCAGCACACGGAGGCCGCCCGAGGACGACATCACGCCAGCGCAGTCAAACCTTCGGATGAAAGTAAGAAAGACGACTCATATCATTCGACATTCGCTGTTGATTTAGAGGGAGTGAGAATGTTGGGTAAGCGAGCTAAAGTGAGGAACAAATTAGGCATATTCGACGGAATGAAGGCTGAAAGTTTGCGCATTTGAAAAATGGTTAATTGTAGTGTAGAGTTGTAGTGTAGGGTTGAAATGTAAGGTTGTAGTCTGGGGTTGTAGTGTAGGGTTGTAGTGTAGGGTTGTAGTGTAGGGTTGTAGTGTAGGGTTGTATTGTAGGGTTGTAGTGTAGGGTTGTAGTGTAGGGTTGTAGTGTAGGGTTGCAATGTAGGGTCGATGTTAGAGTCGTGTTAGCCGCATAGCATTGGGGTCCCTTATAAACTTACCCTAACCGATAGACCACCATTAATAAAACTTATATAAATCCACATCTTAGAATGATTGTCTTTTCAAGGGCGTGTGCCTTTGTGTTTAGGCACCTGCTATGTAACTGTAGGGGATAATAAATGTGGTTTATTATGCGTGCGTGAAATGACAGTGGACCGCTGAAGAAGGTGGCAAGGTTTATGCATCACAAGCACTACGTATTTTAACCTTAGATTAGATTCTGCTTTGGAAATTCGAAGATTATAGGAAAGGTGGGTGCAAGGAGATACCAAGAGGAAATGGAATGCCGAATACTGATTGAGGGGAGTTTGTTAGGTAAGAGAGAAAGAGGGGGGAAAGGATACGTCTGCATCAAAAACCAATCTTGAACGGTAGACTGCTGCTAATAATTAAAATGAGATTTTTTATAATTAATTTAAAAATTATTTGACACTGGTATCTGAAATGATAAGTACTTACCTAAATAACGTAATGGTAGCCTACAACAGCGGTTTTGAAAACCTGTGCGACGAGGCAAGTTTAATCCGAGAGGTGAGTAGCGAGGATATCAAGTGGTTGGGAGATGGATAATACCCCAGAGCTAGAACTCGGAATTGGGTTGATTTCCAGAGGGAAACTAAAGGCTAGGGGAAGGAGGGCTCTAGAGACCGGGGACGGGAAATGCTATGGTAGGGTGTCCACTAGGGACTGGGAAGGGGTCAGGGGATACAGCAGGGCAGGGGGTTGGGGTTAGGTTGCGCCCGGATAGGTCTACTTGCGCTTACTTGGCGCATCAGGGAGGGGTTCTGAGCCTGAGTGAGGGATATCAGGATCCCAGGGTAGCTGTTGTTTTTTCTGGTAATGTTTATTCAGTAATCCTGTGCATATAATTCTAATAGCTAGTTATCTCTAGGGCACTCATCCTAAGCTCTACGAAACGCTACGAGTTTTTATTTGACGAACCTTCGTACGGAATTTACTCACGTGAAAAGCTGAATTTTTCTTATGAAAAAATTAACCTTATTATAAAGAAGGAATTACGAGAAAAGAACAGCACCATCAGGAATCTAATTATCACCACATTTTATTTCTTTTATGAGGATGTTTTCAAACTAATTGGGTTATTTATAAAAGCGGATTTTTTCGTCTTCGAGTCCTTCAGATGATACATACTCTAGATAATCTAAATATTCAAGATATTTTGCAGTAGCAATTAAGCACTGTTATCTTCATTAATTCCGTCGTTACCGTGCCTCACTAAACTGTGAATACAAATATACCTACTTGTTCCTCTAATTTGAGGGATCATTTTCAAAAAGGAGGGAGCTGAGACTCTAATTAAAGAGGTCAACACAAGTTGACTAAACTTCGTCAAGGCATTACTATGGAGCATATCGTTCAATGATGGAGACACTTGAAGGTTAATGAAAGACGATGATCGCAGTGTGGCGCATTTCAGATAGGTATGATATCGGAGGAGAATTGATAAAAAGCAATTAGAGTGGGATGGAAATGTATGATTAGGTGTTAATTACAGTGATGGGAAAGGGGAAATTGGTTGGAGCAATTTGAAAGAGGCTTAAAATGATCAGATGCTGAGAGGTATGCTAATTGAAGGAAGTGATAGGAAGGAGAATGTGAAGATGAGATAGGAAGTGGCAATCATATTTTTTGCGCCATTCCTTTCGATGAAAATTAAGAAGAGCTTTTGTAAAGTTGACGGATTATGCCGTCATTTTGTACAGAGCCTGCCAAACAGTTTTCACGAATAACTCTTCATAAAATTCGTCTAAAATGTTGAAGAACGCGAGTCATGTTAACGGATTTGGCGAAAAAAAGATTCGTAAAGTTTTACTTAAATATATATGTTTACACTATGAAATTGTACTCTAAAAATATCGTCACGTTAGAAAATTTTAAGATTTACTTTCTTGAAAGAATTAGATAGCCCTGATATTTAAAAGTCTCTTTCTTAAGAAAGAGAAAGAAAATGTCGTTGGAGAATGCATGCATATGACACTGAGCATTGCATTTGAGGAGATGCGTACCTATACGGCGCGAGAATACTCAGGATCCATAGTCGACCAGTGCTTAGGTGCCGTGCCGGCGACCACAAACACGGTTATGATCGTGGATGTACACTCAAGTCCTGAAGCACAAAGGGAATAAAGAGAAGCCGCAGTTACGTAGAGAGGGTGCGACGGACACGCTCGTTCACCTCAAAGGGGCACCGGAGGGAACAGAAAGGAGCAAGGAGGCTTAGGTACGGTTTGGTCATTACCCTGATGACTACCTCCCTCTTGTGTTTGGACTATTATTTCCTTTTATATTTCGGACACTGCTGGTGGCCCGTGTGCCCTCACACTGTATCCCGAAAGCCTCATTTGGCTTTCGGGTAGCCTTACCGGAACAAGTGACCGTACCTAGTGCCGACACTAAAGGAATTCTTGAGACGTCACACACTCTCAGATAGTGAGACCACCGAGATGTAACGAGAGAATTAGTGCCACTTACTCGATATGGAAAACAATAAAAGGGGGTTCAATATGCGAATGAACCGAACATTTCACATTACACGTCACAAGTTAAAATTTGATGGAAAATTTCCTTTAACAACTTTTTTTATTTGCTTCGACAAATTTTATTTTTGCTTCTTGTTAGTTGTCCACCTTCCTACAGAGTATTTGTTAGCTAGCAGATTTTTAGTGGCTAACGAGATATTAAAAATATGAAATGGTGAAAGTGTAATAATCCCATGTGATTTCCATATGGTTGCCTTTTTAGTAGTTTTTAACATTTTACCATAAATATTTTTTGGCACATATTTCTTACCTTTCAAAAGATAGATCACTGCACTAGTCGAAGTAGGCTCGGAGCATTGTGGACAAACGCCTTATTCTCTGGTTATCAGAATTCACCAGGATTGGTTGGCAACACCCCTCCTTAAATCTCTCTCTTTTACCTTCCTCTTTGGTCCCGAAAAACGTGCACATCTCATGTCTTCAGTTACTATCTGTTTCACATACTTCAGTTAATGTCGTCATCTAGAGCTCTTTCCCTTTATGACCCCTTATGGTACCTTGCTCGTCATCCCCTCTTGCTACAGTAGATGACCAACCCCCGTGTATTGTCTTCTTTGTAGTGCCTTTCTAAAGGGTCCACATTCAATCCGTTTTTTGTCCTATTTTTGGAGAAATAATACCAGTTACTCGTTATATTTGAGAATGATTTGAGTTACGAATTGATAGGAAACTTGGAAATTTTATTTTATAAGCAGAATGACTCTGAAAAATTATTAGGTATTATAGGAAATACATGGCCAAAAACTTCATGCTGGTATCTACTAACGGGATGTCGACATTATTCATTTTGAGTTCCCAGGGGCAGAGACCTCTATTTATGAAAATTATTGAGTGCATTCACGAATTGAGTTAAGGTAAAAAAGTTATTACTCATCATTTCAGATTCACAACATTAACGTTCATGCACGTGGATTACATAATTTGCCTTTCAATCTAAGTATTCGTGGGAGACCCTAATAAGTGGGAATACAACTTCCAAACCCAATAGTTTATTTCCTTTCATTGAGATATAGATAATTTCAATTGTTTTGGGCCTCATTATCCAACACTTCGGACATTGGTGGATTTAGGCGGGTAGCTGTAATATCCTCCCAATGAGTTAATAAAAAAAAATGACCCTTGAGATCTGGTCCTTTGTGTTTGGGCTGCTGAACGTATTGCGTTAGGCATATTTGGTTGGTTGCCCATTATATAAATTACACTTATTTAACATTGATAGCATTGTGTATGAGAATATAAAAGGGATAACAGAGATATGAGCCTCTAAAGACACTAGCTTCTAGCTCTAGGCTGCCGTAAAGTCACAAAAGGCATTTCCTTATTACTTCCTTCCTTAACTGTTAAGTTATTATTGATACTCAGCCTGTTATCATTTACTAAATATTATTTCTGATTAAATTACGAATTACACAACTAAGTGTCAAATAATCTGTTTTCCATTGATGAAACAACCCCCTCTCTGATAACTTGAGTTCACCCAAAGGTACGTATAGGAGGAATTATGAGTGTATGATGTCTTATAGATTATTTATTCTATTTTTCGTCCCAATGGTTTTTTAATACCTTGTTCACCCAACCAACGGAAGGCTTCTATGTGTATTAAATTTATTCAATCGAAAGACTCGCATAACTGAATTAATTGTAAGGGTTTACTGTGGAGGATATTCAATTAATATTAATTAAATGTTAAACTATTCGTCTCAATGTTTTTATAAGAAAAAGTTATATATGTTTATCGTATGACTACTGCACTCCCCCGTATTTATTCAAATGCATCTCCTGTGAAGAAATTGTAACAATAAAGATAATCATAAGCATTTTTAAGATACCATTTTTGAAGTTTGAGTAGTTCCTAAATATATTCCCAATGATTCCTGCGGCAGTTCAATAACAATGTCCATCACCTTCACTTACTAAATTTCAAGGGAATAGCAAGATAGCGTCACATATTACATAATATATTCATAGTGTCTGATATTTTCATTCGAAAACCAGAAAATTCAGAGTTGGCCACTTATAAATGAAACGGGATTTCTTCCAAGCAGTCAATACGAGCGATCATTTGATAAGCTCGTTCGAAGCAAGCGACAACTCGTAGTATGGCTGTGTGCTGCAGAGCGAAGACTTTAAACGTCCTTGAAATGCATCGGATCTCTTTCTCTCTATCTGATTTTCTCCCTCAATGGAAACGTTGAATCCCCCAGACAACAGAGGGAAGTCTCTACTGAGTTGAGAAATGAATGATTTGAGAATGCCAATGAAGCCCAAAGGCCCGCCCGGAAGCATACCCCGACTACGAAGAGAGCACAAAGGTTTTATTAAAAGTAGGGCTGGATAATGTGTGAATTCATAATAAAAGGTTCTAAGTGATATAGAAAACTTACAAACGAAATGAATATTGCGTGTTTAATTGATATATGGAGTGACCGAATGACTAGAAAAGAAATTCGTTTCCAGAAATGAACAAGTTTCGAAGCTTCCTGTCTCACATCCCTGAAGACATGACCACTCATAACCTCCACGTGTTAGAATACTCGTAATAATAAAGAAGATAATTACAATAAAATGTCTTATATTTCATCGAGGGGTGCGGTAGGCCAGCGGGTAGAGCGCTGAGCTACTAACCCGGGTTTGATTCCGGATGACGCCTCTGCGCACCCTCAGCTTAACCTGCTGTGTACCATTTTTCAGGTACCAGGTCATCCCAGGATATCACAGGCGGTACAGGGAATAAGGAACTAGCCCCCTAATATTACCCTGATCTGTGAATTTCACACGCCGTTGAGTTTAGTACTTGGTGATATCTACCCTCATTTACCAAAACCGACCTTCAGGATGATTACTGTGAGAAATGATATTTCATCGGTAAGACTTGGTCTGTTGTTTGGATGGAACCTCTTTCCACTTGGGCGATACCTCTGGAAACCCTCAAATATACTCAATGTGAGTGATTTTGTTGGTACCCAGTGTAATGGACAGGTGACACGGAAACAAATTGGCCTCCCTGTTCTGAATGGGTGAATTTCTCATGCAACGCCATATTAGTTCTCCCTCCTATCAAACAGACCGTTCGGCTAAAGGCTTTAATTGATGGCACGTTGAAATTACCAGAAACGATAATTGGTTGGGATACTCATTCGGTCGTTCTAATAATCTCACTTCCGCCAAGATGTAACAATAATTCCAGCGGGTAGTTCTCACACATTTTCTCGATCGCGGTTGTTTTGTGACCGGCGACTCTTAGATGCACCTCCATTTGCTTATTAGGCTTCGTAATATTGTATTAGTGGCCACAAGCGAAAACGTCAGATTCTATCGGTGGCTTATTGAGACTATTAGTCTGACAGTACGGTAACAACGAATGACATCGAGGAGGGGGATGTGAGAAAGAGAAAATTCACATGAATCAAAGTTAATTATACATTTCATCTTTGTTATGCAACACAAACACAATCGCAGAATCTCCTTTTCCGCTTCGGAATAGAAGCAGCGCCTCCGACGGACTCTGCATTTCAGCTTTTCCCCAAGAATTAGCCTTAAGAGTCACGTCTCTTCCATTCATTTCTCTCACTGTGTTTGTTCAACCCTGGATTCCATTTGCTTCCTTCATTTTGGGCGGCGTAAAGAATGTGAAGGAATTCGTACAGTCCACTGAACGTACAGCGTACGTTCGTCGTAAGGCAACTCTAAATATCTGCGTCTGCAGCTACGACCGGAAATCAGCAAATAAAGATATGAGACGCGTCTCTTTAAAGCCAGAGCGGCTTATTAGGTTTGCGCTTGTGCATTAGGAGCACTTAAAAGTTTTTAAAGAAGTCTCAAAAGAATGGATTTCTTTCGAGAGACCTGACGCATGAACACGTTGTGCGTACTATTGTGGTACTTAATACCCCGCGATCCGTCTTTCGGCGTGTGTTTGGGCTCCATCCATTAATTAAAGGAAAAGGTGGGTTTTAAAAGGGGAGACATGAATTCACTCCTTATCGTTTTCCTCGTCTCGTCTAGTGGTCGTGGATCATGCGAGGGAAAAACAAACTCTTTAATCTGTCGTTTCAACAGGCCATTTTTTCTAATTTTATCATTGTTGTTTAACTTTCCGATGCATTGTGGGGACTGTATTGCTTCCTCTCTTTCTCTCTCACTCTCTTCCTCTCTATCAAATATAAACCGCACGATTGGTAACTTTTCAATAAGTTAAATCAGACGTCGAGATCTTCGATTCTCTCGAGTTTCTTTTTCCACAATCACGTCACAATTATCGGTATGGCACTCCGTGTCCTCTCGATACGGTTTTTTTTTAACGAACCAGGTTGTTTTCCACCGCACTTTTAAGACGCTGCATCCAAACGCAGTGCCGGGACGCGGCGTTATGAAGACGCAGATGTCTGGGTTGCTACCTAATTCATCCGTTCACTAAATTTACTAACGATCTTTCACGATTCCCCTCCCACGTCGTCCTTACCTTCAGCAGTGCTCAGTCTCAGTCCCCTCCGGTCTTCTTTCTCGCCGGACGATCCAATGGCTACGGATGAAGGTTATAACACCCCTTTCTTCCGAAACAGGCACCCGCGGCAACGGCACGACGAGATCCGCGACGATCATGGGCGCACGTGACGTGTTGCGAATTCCGATTGTCTCCGCTCGGAAGTATATCAGTTGTGTCGGCAACGAAGGGCAAACATGGAAGATTCCCCTTGTGGTGAATTGATGGAATCATAAAGAAAGCAGCGAGACAGGGAGAATGAAGACCGAAAACTCCTTTATCTCACGCATCCTTTCTCCTCTTCCTTCTCCCTCTCTACCGCCAGATGGTAGAGCAATGCAGCCTCCACCAACTTCCACTTCCTCTCCCCTCCTTCCCCTCGCGCGCAAGCCAGTGACCTCATCCTCTCACATCCCCTTTTTTATGAATTGGTTCTTTGCTCGTTGATGGCGTTACAGTCGAATTTAGTGAGGGGTAGAATAAACGTCGGAGGGAACAACCCCATTCACACATGAGGAATTCTACACCCACAATTCACGTAGTCTGGGTAAAGCTGAGGGTACTCCCAATCACCGGGTATCGACCCCTGGCCAGTAGTCGAACGCTCTATCCTCTAGCTTGCAACGACTAATTATAGCTCAACAAATACAGTGAGCAAGAGGTGACTTTTTGCGAAGGGAATTAAATATATTAATATCTTTAGGAAAGGTCAAAAATTAAAATCAAGTATTCCTTGCCAACGTTTCGGAATATAAT
>LYUA01000322.1:319674-330658 GCA_002093875.1 Calopteryx splendens
GAAGGGGGGGGGGGTTGGGAAGAGAGGGAGAGGGGGCATCGGGGTGGTGGTGGTGGCACATGCACGGCACAGATATGGGGCGACGGATTTCCGAGGCAGCCCCCACCCACCACGGCATGGAGGCGCCGTCGCACAGGAGTCCGACCCAGGTGTCCGAAGGTAACGCAATATGATTACTCCGCGGCTTACCGTAATGGGTGAGCGAATCCTACCGTGGGGTAGTCACTGCGACGAGGGGGGGGTTGGTAAAAAAATAGAGAACACGATGATGAGAAGAAAAGAATTAAGTGCAGGATAATTTAGCACGGCAGAATACCAGGAACGTCTGTTAAATTAATACTGTTAGGAATAATAATTCTCTCGCAGAAATTTAAAAGCACGCCCGCGCAAAAATATGTTTTGGTAAAGAATCTTTGAATGAGAAAGTAAAATGAAAATGTTGGTATTCAGAACACATATTTAAAGGTTATTTTTTATTTCATTACGCATTATTTCAAATTCCGGAGTCATTTGGAACTGGAAGTACTCATTCCGGAAAAACTACTGCCGAACATTACATTATGTAGTACATCGCAATCGGCGATCTTGGGTTAAGTGGTTTAGTGCGTGATTTTAACTTGGCTGGAATCAAAAAGTTTTATAATGGGTCTCTCGGCTACTAAGAATTGTTTTTCACTCTTATAACAACTTAGACCCATTATACCATTTGCATTAACTTCAAGTGTAGATGTACTCACAATCTAGGAACTGGTTGAAGGAGCAAGAACGTACCTGGAAAATAACAGAAAAATTGTTGAATTAAACATTAAAAACAAACTGCTTGATTCATGCTAGGCCAAAAATGTTCATTTAATTTGCAGTCAAACACTTTATATGCTAATTTTATTTCCATTGCAAGCATATTCAACGAAGAATTTGATCATTGATTTTGGTAATGCATGCTCTTAATGCGTCTAATAATTGAGAGCCACAATTTATACACTTTACCCAATATTTGTATCATGTATTTTGGCAAATGCAATGCGATGCGTGTTAGCAACTCGAAAATGGTAGAAATCTAGAGACCATTGAAAAGGCTATATCGACGACTAAATATGATACATAAAGTTAAATAATAGCAAATATTAGTTATTAAGAAACGAATTTAATCCATGGAATATCCGCATTTAAATTAATAGCAGATTCCAAACAATTTCACATTTCCACGGCCTTATACTAAGTAATATACCACATTTCTGATAACAATTCATGCATAATTCTGAAACTCAGTTAAGTAGAGATGGCAGAAGTCAATTAAAGCACTTTTTCTATTTAGTTCAAACACTAACAAAATCTGAAAATGCAATCTGCTCTCTTTAGCAAGTTATAAATATGGAAATAGTTTAGAACCACACACATACACTGTGACAAATTTCATTTTTAAATTAAACTCAAATGGACTTCCCATTTGTTTTCATTGGGAATATCTAATTTTTGGATGATATAGCCTTCTCAACTGTTCTCTCAACTTTCATTCTTACCAATGTAAATAATTAATGTTATTGATTTTTATGACGATCCATTAAACTGGAGCAGTTCATTGAACATTCTGCATTTAAAATAATTTTAAATCAGGCCTTACACGTAAATGTACAGAATGACAATATTAAAATCCAGGAAATAGGAAATATTAACAATTTGTGTTAGTAAGAAAATACTAGCTAAACAACGCTAAATGATTTTTTCCGTCGATTAAATTCGCTTTAAATTACATAAATAATTAAAAACAATTGCTTAAAAGAGAGTCGGCATCCGAAAAGGTTATAAACCTATTCACTAAACAAAGAGTGTATTGCACATATAATTTACTATACATATATTTTTAAGTTATTGGGGTCACATAAAAATAGAACATCTATAGTTTCCCCTAAACTGTATGCACTCGGTTGAGCGTTATGCTTATACAATTGCATAAATTCCAGGATAACTCTAATGGCTGCTATGTCTCCTGCGATTGGATGTTAAGTTTTTGTTACGAAATACAAAGAACGGCCACTTTTAATTTATAAGTAGCAGAAAAGACCAAATTATTTCTTGCTAATATAAAAATGGTAACACCATCCAGAACATTGTATATATTTACTGGGTAAAATTCACACGCAATGTTTCACAATTCCTTTTTCCAGATACAACAATGGAGACGCAATGTCAGAGAAATTAAGTCGACTATGCTCCCCCTTCTATCATCTCCACTCTTAATATTTCGGTGAATAAAGTTTTCTTACAAATTACTTTGATTTGAAAGTTTGGAATTTTCCAAAAAATTACCAAAAATTATTCTTAGGGAAAGAGTAGCAGGGTGCACAGGCAATTAGTCAACATAAATTTATTAGGATCAAAACGGTTTTTTCTTGTTTTTATATGCTCTTTCACATATCTGTAACTTTAAATTTAAAAAAAGAGAAAGAATTTCGGGAGACCGTAAATTTAGCATTTAGATCATCCCGACGCTCATTCCGCTTTCGTCTTTCACCGACGTACGATGCAAAATAGATCCTAAAACAAATTAGGAAATTGAGGACACGACGTTAACCCATAGTTGGCCTTTTTGACAAATAGTCCAGCTATAGGTACATAGCTTCTCACTGTAGTCCTTTAAAACTTTGGTCTTAAAAAGTGGTGACAAACCTTCCCCATAAAGGTCGCCCTGTAGTAAAAGTGCTAAGGATTCAAATATGGTTCCAATTAAAAAAACGAATTAAATGGATTTTAAAGTACTGAACGTGCGAGTTTTGATATTTTTGAAATTGTTTTTGCGTGCACTTTTGATATTGCTTGTGTACTTAAACTTTCTCCAATGGAAGTTATTACCCTTGAAGTTACAAAGTACAAATTAAAGACAGGTCTAAATGTGTGAAGGCGCATATTACGGTGTGACATGAATAAGGTAGCACATAATTGAAAAGATGTGGACATTGTTAATAGTGAGAATAGTATGCATGAAGACTCGAAAGTTTTCAATGACTGTGTCTGTAATTAAGGCAAAGGGCAAAAAGCCCAATTTTAAGTGGGTTAAAATACAACATGACAGTGCTAAGGGTTTAGTTCAGATGTTAAAGTTAAATATGTCCTATATTTTTTTCTGAATAAATATGTATCATAAAAACATACAAATAAGGGTTGAGAAAATTTCCTCGAGTTACGTAGTGTTCCGAGTTCAACTTAAATCATAAGTTGAAACGCAAAGCTTTAAAATTCTCAATTTATCACATTTAAAATTCAAGATCATTGAACAAATGATTTGAGGGCCATCTCTTTGCCATTTGATATTCTCAATTAAAAGGTCGGAAGACAAACATTTGTGCAAGGATTGAATTAACGTCATATTTTAAAAGCTTTGTTGCGTAGAGAAATTCAAGTAGCGTAGAGTAATTCAAGTCAGTACCGTAGCACTGTTCAATGTCAAGTTCACTTAGGTTGACCGAAATAACGCTATAGGAGCATTTTTAAACCCTTTTTATTGGCTTTAGGATTTTACCTATTTTGAATTAAGAGCCAATATTCGTATTCTTTCAATATGAATGATAGATAAAAAAAGGATAGGAAAACTATGGATAACAGAAGTGATGATTAGTAAGATAGACAAGAAAAGGAAAAGCAAGAACATTAACAAATAATTAGGAAAAAAAGACCAACTAAGTGTGAAAAAAAACTAAGATGACAAAAAATAAGGAAAAATAATTGTGACAGAAAGAGCAGTGTGAGGACATGGATAGTTTACAGAGACGGCGAAATGGTTGCGCTGTACAGGAAGGTGAAAGCACTCTCAGGAATTCGGAACGGAAGAGTTGTGTAAATATTAGAGATGGATCAAGAAAGTTTCTAATAGAATCAGAAGGATTCATACTAGATGGAAAGAATAGATAGAAGATCTATACGCTTTATATATTAGGCAAGTGGGCTTGGGAAAATGATGTGGTAGAGGATAGCTTAGACGCAGGCATACTGGACGACGAAGTAGAAAAGGCATTAAAGGAAATGAAATGGAACAAACTGTGGGGATAAATAATAACCCTGCAAAATTACTAAATATTTTAGGAAAACACGGAAGAAATAGCTTTTATGAGGTCCTTCCCAGTGATTATGAGGGTGGAATGTGGCCAAAATAATTTGTTAGATCAGTGCTAAATCTCATCCCAGAAAAGGTAAAACCAGTATTTTATGAGAACTATAAGACACATAGTTTGATTTATCACGCAGAAAATGTAGTACTTAGGATAATTAATAAGATGATGGAGAAGTAGGCAGACGATTACTACTACTATAGCAGAAAATTAGTTTTGGTTTAGGAAGGATAAAGATACAATTGACGTCATAGCAGAAATTAGGTCGCTGATAGAAAGGTATGTAGTGTATAATCAAGATGCATTTGTCTGCTTCGTAGATTTCGAGAAGACGTTTCATTGGGTAAATTGTAAACACCTAATTAATGTATTACAGAAGATAGGAGTAGACCGGAGGGATACGAGACTTATCCGAAACCTGTACACGTCTCAGGCTGAAAAGTTGAGGTTAGCGGATGGAGAAACGGGTAGGGAGTAGTATGCCAGGGGTTAGGCAGGTTGATATTTATCTTTTGCTTTTTTTAACTTTTGATAATAATCACCTACAAGGTAGGTGATTATTATCAAATGGTAGAGGAAATGGTAAGGGTGGCTTGGAAAGGACTAGAGGTAGGAGTGAAAGTAGGGTGGGAATTCAATAAATCAGTAAGGTTTGTGGTTCTAATAAAAGTTTTAATTTTTCTAGCAAAATAATTAATTAAGATTAAAATAAACTATTCCAAAATTTGATTTAGAAAACGCTCCCCACTTATAAACGGTATAATCTCCGAGCAGGTATATACATAGTATCCGATGAGTTACATTCATCGATTGGATAGGTATTCGTTGATGCAGCTAATATCGCAATTCTCGATTTAACAAGTAACGAAAATCAATTCATCCTTAAATAAAATCACCAAATCAATTCATTCCATAAATAACCAAGCATAAACTTGCAATATAATGCAATAGCTTTATTTCAATCATATACTTTATTATATTACCAAAATATACACTATAAGCCAAAATATATACATTAATTTGTGCATGGAAAAGTTAGAAATAATTTCCCCTCAGTCGTATGCACACAGTAATGCTAAGAGCTCAGCAGGTCATGCATACACTAGGCTCTACCAAAAACTATTATCCTTAAGAATCGATACAAACACGTTGGCCTTTGCAAAAGTGATAAATAATTACGAATAAAGGAAGATAGAGAGAACTTTAGATGTATACAGCTGCAATACAAAACGACGCAGGTTTCAGCAACAAAAGAAAATAGAGCATGAGATGCGGAGGATGGTTAATATAAAAATAATTCTTCTTTAAAAAAATATTTGTGAGAGAACCATCCCCCATTCCCAATGTAGTATTTTATTCCGACGAAACATATTGATAGCAGTTGCACTGAAATGGCGTGAACTCTAAAACCGAGTTTGGGGACAATATTCCAACGGTAGCAGAAGTATTACTCACCTTTCCAGTCATCAAATTTCATACAGAAATGTACGAAATAAACATGCAAAGAGAATACGAAAATTGTGCCAAATACGAAAAATATACCTTCCAATAATTGCACTCTCTAAAAAGACAAGAGAACCTATGACCGTGAAAACTTAGAACCAATGACGGGAAAATAAAACGGTGAATAAATGTCATGCTACGGACGACGACCATATAGCCCCAAAGGCGATCGATGAATCTCGCAAGCTGTGTGACGCAAAATGACGGAGCAGTCAAATGTGTTACGACAACAGCCGTTGTAAACAGAAGGGAACGCCTGCGCACGAGCCAAAGTATTCGTGAGAGAAAGAGAGGAGTGGAGATGGAGGGAGAGGTTTGAGGATGGAGTGGAATAAAAGGCAAGGTAGCGAAATGGAAGGAGATAAGGAAAAATAACAGGGATCGGAGAGAAGGACGTAGAACGAATACATTTTTCTCAATCGAGTGTAGTTTTTCGGCACATTTATGTGATACTAAAACAAACAATATTTAATTATCCAATATTGTAACCTCTAGAGAACTTTCATATGCTTGGATTTGGGGAATTTTAATTTATAAGTATATCATTAATCTAAAAACATCCATTTTGTGGCCTTTCACATCAGATTATAAACGTAACAAGGACAATTACAAACACCCAAGCCCTAGGTGATGGATGAAAACTCACCTAGGAGGGAATCGAACTGTAGAATAAATAGAGCGAAATTCGAGAAAAACACACGAGGAAGCCCTATATGAAAACCGTTAAATGTGTTTTTGGAAGACTCCATCTATTAAGACATCTTCCGTAATGTCTACTTCGACTTACTTGTGGAAAAAAGAGTCAGTGGAAAAGGTTCCAAAATGGGGCAGATGGGAAAGATGTGAGCAAATGACAAATTATCTCCAATAATATTTCAGCCATCTTATTGTAAAATTCTGCAATTCTATTATTTAAAATACTTTAACATTAAATTACGTTAACATTGAAATTCATTGAACACCCTTTTTTAAAAACATTTCAGACCCCATTTCAATCCATTTCGAATATGCCACTGCACCCGACTTATTTCCACTCCGAGCAAACCGCCGTGCAAAGATTAAGGCCGATAAAACACCTTAGTACTTGTTCTTCCAACACTGAACCATGGTATTTGCCTTATTAGCATTAGAGCTATTGAAAGGTAATGAGCAATTGTTTTTCATTATACTAGTAGATGTCGCCCTCCTTGAAACGAACACATTTCTTGTATTCAGTTGAGTATTGGAAGTATATGTAAAGTCAACAAGTTAATAATTATCAAAATAATATATTTCAACTAACAGGGCAGTTACGGCTAAACTACTCGCCTTTTTAACAATAGCAAGACACATAAAGCAATTAACACACAATCGTGACGATAATTGACCTTGCTCGGCAAGCAAGTTAGGACTGAGCAACTTCACAAACCCATTTTTATCAAACCCTACTCAGAGGCTCCCTCTGTCAACTACGATTTACGGGAAAAACCTCCGACTGACTCACGTACTTCAAGGTTTATATTTAGGACAAGTGGGGTGGAAATAGAAGGACAGGAGGTAGAGAAAATGAGACCTGAGTAGCATAGTCTGTAAATCGGCCGGTTGGAGTTGGAGAATTTGGAGCTGCTTTTTTTATTTACTTGGTGCCACGTAATATTTTACCTTTTTTCCATGCATTGGGCAGTCGTAGCACTCACTATATTTATTTCCACGCCAGTAGCTACAAAACTCCGCTCTCACCAAGTGAGGTGGTGTTGCGGAGATTGTTATAGTGATTGGTGCAGTGAGTGGTGCAGGGAATCGAGATGCATGGAGTGTGCCAGATGCAAGAGAAGCGGACATGCAACGTTGGGCCGTAGGCATTGGTTGGTGTCGTTAGTCCGCCGTCGTTTACATCCCTTCAGACATACACCGAGGAAGTCCGAGAGGCTAAAGTCCGCATAAGGGAAATTTACAAAGAAGGGGAGAGTGGAAAAATGCCGCATTATATCCAAGAGGATCACACACTAGGACATGGGTTATTTTGCAGCTTTGGGGACTCATTCCAGGGAAGAATTCACGCGCCATGGATAATAAATAGACTTAAATAATAATATGCCTCAAAATGAATTTTTTCCCTTTTTAAGTTATTAACGAAATTCAGAATTTCCTTCTGCTGATCTAACTTTTTGAGTCAACTCAATGCTCAGGCTTTGTGACCAAGAATTCAATATGAGCATAATCTTGGCAATGACTAAAATTTGACACAATCCCTCGACAAATGTCTCGATGTTGGTACACCAACTTCGGAATTCGTCAATACTGCGAGTTCAAAAAAATTGGTATTGTCGACATTTCGCGTCCTTCCTGAATAAATCTATTGTTCACCCGAAGCTGACGTGAAACATAGCAAAAAAGCGTAGAACAAAATTGACAGCGATTTGGACGTAAAACAGATATTTGTAAACAGTGAGGAGATTTAAACGAAGCCTTTAAAGGATTGCATCCAAGTGAAGGATAATCACTTTTACCATTACCTGTTATGGAAGTCTTTATTTAGGTATTCGGTGAAAACCAAGACGACTTAGTAGAAGAATTTACGGATAAATAATTCGTATGAACTTGCTTACTAGATTATTAATAATTCTCTGTGTAAATGTATACATGAAATTAGTGGCCCTTACAATGTTTGGGCGTGAAACTTTAGTTCCTGATTTTTAATGGAAAAAATAAGATACCTTAACAGACCCAGAAGATATTTATTTAAGTGTGAATAAAAATTGGCTTAGTTCAATTCTGAAAAAATATGGAAACATTTGTAAAATGCAGGAAATCGAAGAATGGTTTTAGAGAATGTCTCATAACTTTAGTGTGCCTTCACTATATCTTACCTTTTACGGGGAATTTGACATAAAATCATTGATATTTAAAATGACAAAAGAGTTGCTTGAAAGTAAAAAAATGCTGTCATTTACGTAAAAGGTGAATAATTAAAACGGGATAAAATCACCGACGAAATCCCATAAATGACTTAAATTGAACATGACAGCAAAATTTGAACTTCAGTTAAAGAAATATATGTGAGCGAAAATAAAATTTTAGCGAAATAAATAGAAGAATCAAGGAACATAGGAAGACATTACACTACGACCTTCATAAAAACATGACATCGAATAAACAACCAGCATTAACTTACATTTTTATGAACCACGACCCTTCATACCTTTATTTAACACTCTTGACCAACTTAAATGATTGAATATTTCCCACCACAGGATTAAAGTTTATTTGTAACGGAACAAATGAAAAACATTTTTTACGCGATATAGACTAAATAATTATCAAAATCTATTTCCCCTATAGTTTGACTAAAATCACTTTAAATAACGTATATCACCAGTGTAGGTATTCTAAAAGTGAAAAGTGAAATATTGTTCAACGCAAACGATGTATTTATTTTCAAAATTAAATTAGGGTCCGAAATATATTTTAGTTCGTACTCTAAGCCTATAAAGCAAGACGGTCCGCCAGTATAAGACTTGAGTTAAATCCAGTTCTGGCACAGAGTACTTAATCGCAGGTGGCTTAGACAATTCCGGTAACAATCCTTAGGTTGAACGAAACTAAGTCGGGAATACAGGCCACCGGTGTCCAGAAAGTTTGAATAACATGAAAAAAGAAATTTTAGGAACCCGGATTAAATAAAAAATTTGAAATAATGAGAACACAAATGAGGGGAAGCGAAAAAGGAAGCTTTGAAACATATACTAAATGTTTTCTGAGTTAAACTTTGCGTTTTGCTGTTCAAATTCAATTTCGAAAGTTGAAGGGAAATAAACATTCAAAGCAATTCAAGTTAAAGGAGCAAAAGAAAAAATAAAAATGAAGTAAATAACTTTTTTCAGAAAGGTGAACTTTATACAAAAACAAATGCTTATTTTGGGTGAACATTGTAATAGGTTTTTTAAGCCTGCAGTTCTTGGAAAAGAGTCAGATTAACTTGCGCCTACACAATCCAGAAGATTAATCCAAAAAATAGAAGGAAGAAAGTAGCGAAATAGGGAATTGAGTCTCACTGATGTCCCATTCTAGAAATTAACTCTCGTTTAAAGTCATATTTGCATTGCGGGTTGTTTGAATAATTCATTACGAATGCTCTAATAAAAAGGAGAGATAAAAGGGTCTGAATAGCGTTACTGCTCTCCTTAATGAATGTCCAACCGTAGCAGCAGGACTCGTATTGAGTATGCAAACAGGCAATTGGTAAGTTATAGGATTTGTGAAAAAAAAGATGAGATGTTAAAGTAGTGTAGCCCTCTTTATTGATGAAATTTCATATAAAATATCTCAGATTCCTGCTATGATAACGTGGGAGAAATTCTAAGCAATGAATTTTAGCATTCTGATATGTTACGTGATAAGCATATCAGACCAACCAAATCTTCCGCTTAGAATATCCCGGTCGTGATTCAAATAGAACCCGCTAATTCATTTTCAAACTAACTGAAAAGGCGGATATGGGATTAAATTGATGAAAATAATTATGGACGGATTAGCCAAAAGAATTTTAACAATTTTGGGAAAAATGACAGCTATTTAAAGCGAAAAAATACATTACTTCAGCGATTACACAGGATGACACTTCGTCTCTAAAAATTTGTGGTTGAAGATTTAATCAAGTTTCGTAGGTATGGTTTGAGTGACCAAGTGCACGATATCGATCTCAGGGGGACAAGTTACCCTGTTTTAAATAGTAAGTATTCTTCGATAAACAAATGCTACGAGCGCTTTGGTATGACGAAGCCATCGGTGCGTTCCACACTCGAAATCAGGCTCGACTGCTTTCGCCCACACTGCGACGACGACGCGGGGAGATTCGTCGATTTTCGATGCTCGCGTGGACCCGAACGGCGGAGGCCAAATGCGAATGGTGGAGGGAAAGACTGGGAGGGAGAGAATGGCCGAGGAGTCGTCGGGAGGGAAACGAAGAGGGAATGAGACGGAGAGGGTGGAATGGGCGGGGAAGCGAACGTGAATGCGAAGGATCGGCTTGGAACTGAAATCCGGCGCGCGCGATTCATCAAAACGTCCCGCGCGGAGGCTGAAGGGATGACGCCACGATATTTCACGCTCCCGTGCGCCTTTTCCACCCCACCCAACTCCACCCAACCCCTCCCTCCTTCCACTTCAACCTCGATCCCTTTTCCTCCACTCCTCCTCCTCGCACACATTCGCAACGACCAGCAAACCATCTTCATTCCTCTCTGCCCAACCTTCGCGGTTGAGTCCATACAGCAACTTCCGAAGGCCCTCAAATCCCTCCCGCGCCCTCACCGCCCCTCGCAGCTCTTTTGAGAGAGAGGGCAGGGGTGGAAGGGACGTGAAATTTCTCCCCACCTAAACTCCCACCCACCACCCCT
>LYUA01000322.1:365000-383494 GCA_002093875.1 Calopteryx splendens
AGCGAGCAAAGGAAGAGGCAATGGGTGCGACCTTAAACTCAATCATCGATCTTTTAGGAGGGTCGGGAGAGTTTTTCGAGGCGGAGACTGAGAGGGGAGTTGGGAGGGGAAGAGAGGTGGAGGAGCAAGAGGCGAAGAAGACGGGGGAGAGTGAAAGGGAGGAGGAGGAGGGAGGAAGATGGGGACGGAGGAGGGAGGGTTAAAGGGAAGAGCCAGCTAATCAACGATTCCCGTTCGTGCGGAAGCGCAGGGTGTAATGGGGCAAGATCGAATGAGGAGGAATGAAGCCGGAGGGGGAGAATAGAATGCGCCCGGGTCGGGTGAGCGGAACATGGAGCAAATAACAATCTGGACTGAAATAAAAGAGGACTGCCCTGGACCCAGGGAGTTTTGTGCTAAAGAAAATACACGAAAAGACTACTAGACCAGTGCCCCTACAATGCCTTCCAATACGTCCACCTTAATAGGACTACTGGAAGTGGAAACATTTATTTTTCCGAAAATTTCACTAGAACCTGGTAAATGAACGACATTTCCCAAAAAAATTATTTTGGCAGCATGTTACTACGTATCTCCAAAGGAAATACTTTTCTTAAAATATACCAAAGATTGGTAATCATAGGAGCGAGTATAGGCACAAGATAATTAAAATTATAATTTAATCCAGCAGTGCATATCATTTTATAACATGCAATAATTCTGGCTTAAAAAGATTTAAATGATTCCATCAAAGTTTAAAAGCAGTTCATCACTCACGAGATCACCGTTGAAAATTGTAATTGCCTATTATGGTATAAATTTGTAATAAGAATCATAGTAAGGGTCCCCGTACTTAAGTCCTATCGCAGCTATCGGTGCGTAAAGAAATAACTATAGGATATTAGATGCCAATGGTATGCATTAAAAAAACTGATAATAAACTAAATAGTATCAGACGCGACTTCTTGGAAATTATGGATATCTCGTGAATAAACAAGTGATAAAAATACAATGAATAAAGGCCAAAATCTCAAATCCAGTAAAATCTAGTTTCTTGCAAAGTATCGCATTTCTGCCAAATATAAAGTATTAATTTACTTTTTGCATGAAAAAAGAAATGGGCAATTGTTTTCAGTGAGGATTAACACTAAAAATGATAAAATGAGGTGAACCCGGTTACGGCTTCGGTCGGCTAA
The DNA here is from genome assembly GCA_002093875.1 of Calopteryx splendens. Taxonomy (NCBI): domain Eukaryota; kingdom Metazoa; phylum Arthropoda; class Insecta; order Odonata; family Calopterygidae; genus Calopteryx; species Calopteryx splendens. Next base: position 366,176 of record LYUA01000322.1, read on the forward strand.
ATGTAGGCGTCTGCGTATTGGGCTAAATTCCTTGTGGGTACGCAGAAATAATTGGTAACAAATATATCATTCAAAGCCACCCACAGACGGCACTTCTCAGATTCGGGCCCTATTGCAGTTGGAAGTGACAAATCTATATCAAAATCAAATATAAGAGCTCTCATAGAGTGGACGAGGCCCTAAGGGGAGACTTACTTGCATGCTAACCTGCCAGTGAACCAGAACGCGGGGGTCATATGGCGATGATTCATCTTTGTGGTGTGAGGTACCTACATCCTAATGATTAACATGCAATCTTGCAAAAAGACCTGCTGGACTACTTCAAACACCCACTGAAAAAGACAATACTCTGCCAACCACGAAGTCAAGAGGAGCACACCACCGGGTAAACCTCCTTCCCTGCAGGCGTCAGTTACTCCATCCCCTGACGTGGCTGCGGCATCCAATGCAACAAAAAATTGAGCGGAATTTAAATTAACCAACTCTGCCAACTCTGACTTATATTCGCGCTTAATGAGCAAAATGACTTACGACGAAGGACAATTTAGACAAATAAATACACATCTAAAGATTTCTTCCACGGAAAAACACCTCTCCCAAATAAATGGCTTCGTAGATGAAATACTGTAAGAGACATTTGAACTCAGTTGCGTTGAATATGCTAATGTCAAGAAAACATTGGTGTCCTCTGCTAGTGTCACAACTTGACAGGATAAACCAGCGATTAGGCTTAAGAAGCTTGAGGCCAATATCACGCAGCTCATGCAACAGGCGTTGAGAATTCAGTGTGATGGAATACACATCTGGGCGTCCATTCACGCCGAAGGTTAGACGTATAGCCCGAGAGCTTATATCCCACCATCATTCACTGAGTAAACACTTGCTTCTTACCACTAAGCAGCACGAGTTGGACAGATTACGAGCTTTGACGGAGGCCAAGAAAGCGCTAGTCATGGTGAATAGGCACCGGAGAGAAAATTCCACCTTCTCCATCCAGCCGTCACGTCTCTTCCGTCCGCTGTCACCTATTTTCGAATCCCTTCCATCAGCCTCAAGAGATCGAACGATACAGGAAGACCATTTACGAGGCATCTAAGGTATCCAATAGAGACACTCCAGCTAAAGCCCTCATTAAAGAACAATGTGACTGCCACCTAAATAAGGTAGTCAGACCCCACCTAAATGAGGTAGTCAAAGAAAAAGATGTGAAGATGGCTTTCACTGTCAAGAAAAGCTCCAGGCTCCAGGAATGGACGCTATCTAAAATCTTCATAGTCTAGCATATAATCTAGCTAGAATCTTCATATTCATTCTGAATAGTAAAGAGAATAGAATAGACCATCTTTACTCATTGAGGGACGCTCAAGGTTCTCGCATCGAAAAAGGAAAACATGTACAAACCGAGGAACTACCACCCTATTACCAGCCTCAAAACTGAATATCCACCTTGACCTTTTCCTCCAATGTGCTTAATCGGTGTGGGAGGAGATTTACGAGCAGAGGAGCTCAAAGTGAGGCTTATTATGATGCAAAGACAATCTGTTCGTTGGGAGTTGTGAATTCCAGGATGACGCGCAATACCTTCTTACTGCGCAATAATTGCTACCTATCAACGGCATAGATGGACTACAGAAAAGCAATAGGCACCGCTCCACATGAGCTTCTCATTGCCATGCTGAAGATGATGAAAGTCCACCCTGCTGTGATATCCTGCATGGAACGCCAGTTACCTACTACTCTGGAAAATGTGCTTAGTCCTTCCATTCAGAGGGAGGACCATTTCAGCAGTAGCATACTACTTAGGGGTCTTCCGTGAAAGCTTGAGCTCCCTACCGTTCTGCAGCTCACTCCTCCCACTTTCACTCATTTTGAGAGGGCAAAGGGGATACATGTGCTGCTCCCCATCTAACAGGAAGCATGAGGTCAACCATCTCCTCCACATGGTTGACCGTAAGCTACATGCTTGCAGTGCCAAATAACTCCGTCTTGCACTGGAGATGAAATGAGGCTATAGGGATGGAATTTGGATTGGACATATGCGCGACCATCCGCCTGGTGAAAGAAAGAGTTGAACGGGAAACAAGGAAGACGTGTAGTTCGTTCACGGAAACGTCATTCGTCAACTCGATCACGAAGGCGCGTACGTGTCGACTTTCTCCAGCGCCGATTGCAAGAAGAGCATCGAAGGAGAGACGAATCGCCAAGAACAAACTGACTCTCACACTTTCTGAGCTTCCTAGAAAGAAAAAGATTTCTGTCAATTATACGTTCGCGTTTCCGACGCTGATTTACGCCTTCGGCTGTATTAGATTGTGTCGCCAACGAGTTTAAAAACCTCGAAATGAGGACGAGGAAGATGATTACCATCCATCGAAGACTTCACTCGAAATCTTCGATGTCACCAGGATTTATCTCTCCCAAGAAATCTAGGTGGTAGAGGGCTGCTCAACTTGTGTCTCCATGATCGAGTAGTCCATGGCACAACATGCCGAGTGTTCCACGGTACAGACTCCCTGCCACGTCTCGTGAGACACCACGAAAATGAAGAGACAGGGGCGTTTCTATTCCAGGAGGCGGCGGGGGCAATGGACGGATTAGGTTTGGCTTTTGACCTTTCTCTCCGAGGAAACGTAAGCGACACTTCCATCCTGTCGCTGAGTGCTCATGTTCTCAAGCTCGACGTCTAGAGTGCTGAGATTGGGACATTGCTCAAGAGGCACACCGATAAGCCCATGAGTAGATGGTTCTAGCGAAACATGGAAACGCATAGTCTATCGAAGGAACTGACATTCACCTCCCTGCGTTCCGCAAGTCTAAAAGTCCGAAATCCAGGATTTTCGTCATCTTATCCAAGGATGGTGTCATAAACATACTCACATATCGTCGTCTTTTCTTCGGGGAGAATGCGACATAAACGAGATTTAGAGCGTGCCAAAGCCAGCCGGAGATCCTTATCCTATCTGGCTATAGATTTTACGCCCGGTCAATATCCACCGGCACAACGCACTTCTGCGTATTTTATACTTCCAACTTTTACGCCGTTATGATATTGGAGCGACACCCGTCTTGCCCTACGCCCCTGGAGATATCGAGTCCGTCGTGGAGAAAAATAAGTGTGCAACCCGGTTGAATTATTCATTCCCCCCCACGAAACAGCTGCCGGCAACGAAGTCTGGTATGCGATGGGCAACAATATTCATTGCTTAGGGATTTTGAGGGCGCATGCAGTGAGTGGATGGGTGGGTTGGGTTGTATTTCTTGCATTGAGACTAATTAAAATTATTTTTTGAAATTAAATTAATTAAAGTATCAGTAGTTATTAGCATGAATATTCATCTCATTTACATAAATTTATTGGACGCCCATATGTTAACATTTACAAAAATAATGTTATCCCTCGCTTCTTTTTGAATAAATCACATAGTTACCTACTGTAAGCTCTAAAAAAGCTACCGGGACTTAGTTATCGATTAAAATATGAAGCATTTATTATATATTTATAAAATACATAATGAACGAACTTGAATAAATGTTTTATCATTCGAAACACGTAACTTATTTCCCTTAATTATGCATTTCTTTGCCTTTTTCGGATTTTTCTATCTTCCTTTACTTTAAAAATACCATTACCTTACCACACCCCATTCACCTTTTGGCTCTTTTATAAGATCCTTCAATTATTCCGCATTTTTTAAAATAATTCCTCAATTGACAAATCAGTATTAGCTTTTTTTAATTGGAAAACGCCCACCGGATCCCTAAAATATGATAATGTAGTATTTCAGCTATTATACGATAGCCTTGTCCCGACAGGCGGCTCGTCGCTCGATATCTTGTCGTTAAGGAGATTCATAATAGACCTTCTAATCTAAAAGAATGCCTACTAATTCCCAATTTAGCAAATTTATCCTCCTTTTAAACAATTAATCCTTAAGAGCATCCATGCTTGGACGGTTACCTATACAAAAGTACAAATGCAAAAAATTTGTCGGAGTTTCATCAGTAAGCAAATATTATTTTTTCTTTCCTGAATATTTCCTTAGAAATGACATAGAGCGGAAATTTATTGAAACAAATATATATTAATGTTAAGCAGAAACAGTATGGAGGAGTAATAGAACATAAAATTGAATTTTTTTAAATAAATTTCTTTCTAATTAAAATATTTGCTATAAGAATGACGGGAATTCTAAATTAAATTTCTAAATATTTCTCATTTTTTTAATATTCGTTTTATTCAAGAGGACAGAAACGTTTCCTCCTGAGTCAATACGCGTAGAGTGATTCAATACATATTTGGTACTGCAACCAATTCGGCCAGCTAGAAGGTGCTGAAAAATTTCCTTTTGCTCTTCCTATATTAAATTATACATTTCAGTTGAAATACAATACATTTTACGGGAATTAAAAAGGTGGTACTCGACTTACAGAACCTATAATTTTCGGTTCAAATCCTAACGTTTCAATTTTTTTATGAAAATTATCTTAATGCGTGTTAGAAAAATTCATTCGGATAGCATTTAAGATTACTTAAGGTAAATTACTCCCTTTTACTACTTTTTCTATATTACCCTAACTTACATTTTTCTTAAGCCTATATGACATTGATATTGCTTCTAAAGACTTTAATGTACCTAGTCCAGGGAGTTTTGAGAGCACAATTACTCATGATATTTTTGGATTAAACATTCCTTTCAAACCATTTACTCTTCTCCGACACAGACTGAAGATTTGACTATCATCAATTCTATCAACATGACTAAACAACGTTTTTAATTAAACTTCTTTCATACCTTTCTCTTACCGGTGCATCCAATCCACATTTTTTCATGAAATTTTATTCCGCACTTTCTCTTATTTTTACCATAAACATTCCTTGAGTACCCCACTATTATCACGAATGGTCGGCATTTCCGCTTACTTTGGAATGCCTAAGCTTCACTTCCGTACAATAATATGAGTGCAGTTTTATGTACTGCTATTTCAAAGGATAAGATTCATATTTAATATACTTCGCATACTATGGAGACCCTTACAAACCGCCTATTTATATTTTCATATGCCATAAAATTTTTCAAATGGATTCATGCAATATACATCAAATTATTCAGTCATCTAATCATTTCACTTACACTCACTATGCAGTCATTATCCCGATTCTCCTTATATAAAACAGCTATATTTGTATTTTATGTATTTAATATCAATTTTATCTTTCTAATACCCCCATTTTAGTATTTTTTGAAGTAAATGAAAGCAATGGGTCATTTTAAAAACGTTTCTTTATAAATTACAAAATTTAGACAAATAAATAATTCAATTCATACCTACTATAGAGGTCCTACAATAATTTATCTTGTCAACTAAAGGTTTTAATAAAAGAATTGAAATCCATACCTATGGTTTTGCTCGGTCAGTCAAAACTCTCGACGGACCGAGGTTGGTCATATTTTTTACGATGCACCTTTTTACTTTGCTTTGTTTCTATAAATGAAAAAAGGCCACAGTAATCAACCCGAAGGTTCGTTTGAAAACAAGCATAAAAACATGTAAAATTATATTAAAACAAAAATAACGAGAAATATCAGAGGTATAAGGATTCATGAATTATCAGCATTGTACAACTGAAGCATATAGTAATAGAGAGACGTATTAAAAAAGAAGTAGCTCGGCAAGATCATTTTAAAGTGTATTTTGAAAAGATAATATTTTCTTTTGGGCTAAAAATTTCCTTTGATGCCTTTTAGAAAAAAATGCATATGGGGAAATAGAAGGAAGAATCATAAATGACGCTTTAGGTGTGGGGAATGTATTTGGACTACTTTCCCAATTATAATAATTATTTCTGTTCATCTTAGTTTTGCAACTAGGTTCTAAAGAGAACCGCTGTTGGGGAGAGAGTAATTCTCTTTCAAAAATGCAAAAACATCCAAAAAAATGTTATTCTATCAGCACTATTTGAAAAAATTAATGTTTCGTACTTAAACGCAAATCCTTTTATTTTTGGCTTAGGCACAATATCATAGGGTCTGTGAAAGTTTTGTCTAAAATATGAAACAATGTATATCTGTACGCTGACAATATCCGAAAGATTATTTTGGCTCGCTACGAAGGTATCCACGGTGATTTCAATATGACTGCTAGGATTTCGGTTTCGACGTGGAGCAACGCGGGAGCAACCCAAAAGCCAAGTCGTAATATTTACTTACTTTATTGATGAGAGATTACCTTTATTGTTAACTTAATGCCAGTTCTTCAACTAGTCTAATGGTGTAAGCTTGACGGGTGGTGGCTTACCTAAAAACAAAGAAAATACTATATTAGTTGAAATAATTGCATCATCAATTGAATCAATAGAAATTTCGACATTGGAAGTTTTATTCTATGACATTTGCTAATAATATCTAATTGAAAAGATATTATTCAATAGATTGACAATTAGATGATCATCAACTGTGATGGTCTCGACGTTTTCAATCAGCATTGTTAGGAAAAATTAGGTAGTCAAATGTACTGAACTTTTATGTACGCATATAAACTTAAGCGTCATAGTTCGGAGGTTGTTACACTCGAAAAAAATAATGATTCAAGAACTCAAAGAATATTTATAAAAGGAATAGAACGATTATTAATTTTTTCCTAATCAACATTGTTGTAGGTCATTGAAATCATTCATTCACTGAAATAACATCATATATTATAAAAAATATAAAATTACTTAACAATACAATAAATTAATTAATGGCTGGAATGTAATCTGCTATTGGAACGGAATTAAGTTATGTAATGTCATGAAATGAGCCAAAAAACACGTCATTAGTTACCCACTGAACAAAAAATTCAGGGCCGCTGGTGATTTGCAGAATATTGTGGATATTTTGGTGTTAAAGGTGATTCTGATTCTCAATCTGCAATACAGTAATTTCACGTCCTTTTTCGCTAGGAGTTCTGACAAACTTTTATAAACGATTTCAAGGTACCTAAATGGAGAGATCACGTCTGCTTCTTCGTATCGCAGAACTGCCGCAGGGGTGGAATTCGGGAAGAGGGAGGGCGGGCAGACAGGGGAGGCTGACAGTCATTGGGAAAAGGAAAGGTGTGTGGGAGGGTGAAATGAAAGAGAGAGAGAGGGGAGAGAGACACGGAGGGAATGGAAATGGAGAGAGAGAGAGAGAGGGACTTCCCAAATGCGTAATTCCCAACGGTCTCCTTGGTTCGAGGAGGAGAACATAAAAGGACATGAACATAGTGAAGGCGTTAGATGAGCCCTGGATTCCACAACACTTGGGGCAGAAGCGTAGATTGCCGTAACATGGCGATGAATATGTATGAACGCCATTTGGCATGCGAGGAAACTCGTGGAGAAAGGAAATGACAGCGGGGGGGATAATGGGACGTGGAGATGAAGAAGGGGGTGAGGACTGTCGAAGGCTGACCAGGCTAATCGGTGCACACGCTGACACCAAGTCTCGGGCGGGGAGTTCTGCAAAGGCTGAATATCTTAATGGAGTAAACCTCTTGATCACGTTAAAATTTAATTTCTATGACACACTATGGGCCACCAAAATCTATACTACTCTTTTAACCACTATGCAGACTACTTTACCACTGACCTCGCTAGAGTGTGCATTGAGGTGCACAAGAGCGGAAAAAAACATTACGGAATTTATTCATGTATTTTACATCAAAATTACCAGCAAATATGGTTATGCACCTATCATTCTTAATGACATATATTACTCGTAATAGTACATACTCGGATGCGTAAAAGTACATCACACTCGTGAAGCAATATATTAAATATTCATCTGATACTCGAATTACATGTGAAAATCTAATTTTGATCTTCGTAAAATATATATGAAGGTACTAGGTGAAAATATGTACAATTATGCTATAACTTAAAAATTCATAAATAGTCGTTACAATAGGGATTATTTTAAAAAAACGTTTGAATAAAGAATCTCAACCCTAATTTTAAAAAGCTAATATATCAAACGTAAATATAATGATCAGCATTCATGAGTTATTACTGTCATTAAAACATTACGGGGTTCCTTAAACGATTAGTCATTAATGAAAATTAAATTTCACATATACCGATACCTCAATCCATAAGAACTCTTGAAATAATCTTTTACCACAAAAGTAAAAAAAGGGGAATTACTGTTTAAATTTTTTTTCTCAGAGTTGTAACTACTCCGTGGAGTTGAACCATTATTCGACCATCATGTTAAACTTTCATTCGCAAAACACAAGCACAGTAAAAGAGAGCGTAAAAAAATGAAAACAATCGTCGCAGACTGAAATTTATTAACAGAGCTATAGGTAATTAGTGAAGCCATCGTCATAATAATAAATTTAAACGTTTTATTTTAACAAACTTAACAAATGTATATTAATTATTTGAACCAACCTGCAATAAGTGCCTTAAAAGAAGCCAGTATAAAACGTAAAAAAATTAAAACGGGAGTAATTGAGCTATCCCATGCAAACATAAAATACAAGGCATTTAAGAGAGTAATTTACAAAACTAATTTCCCAAACTACATAAATACTAGCAAATTGTGTGATCGGTAAAAAATACATCATCTTAACGATAAAAAAGCGTTATGCTTGAAACCAAAAATGTTGAATTTGAAATTCATACTTTATTCCATTCAGGAGACTAAGTTTAAATCCACGGTTAAATTATTTTTCTTTTCTTGCCCTTAATAAGAATGAGGAGGCGATGTGAAATTAAATAATCCTGAACCATTATCCTTCTTTATTACTTTCAAACTTCTTTCTATTGTATTTACTAAGCCATTCTCTGGCTAAACAATGGCGTTCTCTAGAAACTCTATATTTGACAACAGAACTACATTAAAGATAATAGTGGAAGTTCGGCGCTGAAAGAATTTAGAATAAGATGGTAGTAAAACAACATAAATTAGGAGGATCATATGGAAACAGCTGTCTTAAATTTAATTACCAACATTTCTAAATGTTCAGGAAAGTTTTTCTTTTTACTAGTACGCTCTTTTCAGAAACAAATAACTTGCTTTCGTCTATAAATCATTAAAACTCTTTACTATGCTCACATGATAATAACACTTACGATGGTAAATATTTTAGTCTCATCTTTCTCGATTAATAGCAATTTGACATCACTCCTGTTTTCTTATATTTTTAAAAACAGCCATCATACATACGAAAATATAGACGGGCAGCTTTTGGAAGGCTTCTCAAGTAACTAATTAATTTTTGCATACCTTGCATGATTTAAAATTTGAGATACAGAGAAGAAACGTAATTCTCTGCTTAAAGGTCCTACTCTGTAATATCCACTGCTTAAGGGAATGATAAAATATGAATATCATTCTTATAAGCTCCTAAATATAGAAAAAGGATAAAAAAATACTAATTCTTTTTACCAAAATTTGCTAATAAAGAAACCACAATAGGAGATCCGATGCCCAGATCAGTGTGCTGTATTAACTTTATCCCCAGCTTTTTCTTAGGCCCAGGCCCTGCTTTTAGCAGATGGACGAGAAACTGCACTGGTTTCAAGGTTCCAATTTTAGTTCTTGGTGTCTACTCTTCAAATCAGCGTCCTACGTTTGCTTATTCAAACAGCAAAAATTCGGTGCTTCTTTTCTCAAGGAATGACCTACAGTTTACGGTAGATTTCTCTTCCAACTTTTTCCCATAAGTCGTTAAAATAATTACACACCTAAATAACATATTTAATGCCAGTAGTGGTTCAATATCTCAATACGCGGGGCGTATGGAGATATTGAACCGGAATTCCTGTCTCATATTCTCATATCAAAAGGACCATGTCAGGTTAATATAAAAGGGGAATCATTCTCACGCAGAATATTTGGAAAAGAATGTCTCTTAAAATCGTAAACACTTTTCAATACTTTTAGAAAATAACGTCCAAAGTTGAGAGATGAAAAAGTACGAGAAACATAAAAAATGAGCAATAAGGATTTGAGGAGTGGAAAATATAAAATACTCAGTGAAGAAAATGACGAAGGGAGGGAAGAACGAGTGGTTTGAAAACAAAGTCGCTTTCAAAAAGAACCGAGTTAGAGAGAAGTGAACGAGAGGCATTTACAGGAATAGAGGTGGAAAGATACGAGGTTTATAAAGAAGAGAAGGGTGCATCATGAAAAGTGCGGGTGTTATCCTGCACCGAATAGTGACGTGGTGTTTATACTTTTTTATGCGAGGAAATTGAATCGTATTTTACCTCCCACTTAATTAAATCCCATCTGAGTACATGAAAAGGATATTGAAATGCTGATGAAACGTCATAAAAACTCCCACAGAGTTCGTGAAAAATAAAATCCCGGCCAACGATGGAAATGAAGATAATTATAGTGTTTTGAGTTGCTTTGGTTATGCATTAGCTTTTTTCTCACTGAAGTATGTACAACATAATATTTTGGGTGAAATAGAGGCAAGTGGAGGAATATTCTAAATGCATACCTATTTAAATATATATTAAAAATATATAGTCATTAATATTACCGTAATTGATTTTTTTCATTATTTTTAATTAAAAATTACAATATATGATAGTAAGTGCATTAATTCTTTTTATAAAATATATTTACGATTATTTTTTTGGCTAAAATCAAATATAATAATTTTGTCTCTACGCATAAACAGGCACTATGATTAATTCCTTTTAGACTAAATGTCGAAAATCTCGAATATTTGGAATTTAAAACTACCGCAGGTAAAAACTAAATTTCAATTTTTTTCAAATTCCGGGAGCTTCCGTTAAAGATGAGTAAGTAACCTTAAATATATTTACGAGTAAATTCAGTCAATTAAAATTCTAATTTAAACCAAAAAGTAGCCATTAACATCCACGGCATTTCTTGGATTTAACAATCCTTGAAACATTTTCGCTCTTCCAATTAGGGAATAGGAAGAGTGCTGCTGGATAAAGAGTGCATAACATGTAAACCATAAAATGGCAAAGAACATTCAAATTGAGATGTGGAAAAATCGTGAGAAAGCTTCCAAATTCTCAGAGGAAGATGATCCCTCGAGAGGAAGGGGGAGTGGTAGGAGAGGGGAGAAAGAACCAGCATCTCCACTCCAACGTAAACTCCTTCCCTTCGGGTGGCAAGACGAAGGACGAATCAAAATTTGGCTCGAGAGGAGATTGCAGCCGTACTTTACCTTGAGTTGGAAATAAAACCATTTTGTGGGATTATTGGCTCCTCCTCTCTGTACTTGCTCCCCTCCCCTCTCTCCTCCACATTCCCAACGCTCCCTCACGTTCCCTCCCAGCGGGCCCTCCCGTTTTTTTCCCCCGGAAGGAAGCGGCGCATTTATCTCGACAAACCTGTCAAAGGCGGTGGGTGGCCTAGAAATCGAAGGACGGCATCCATTACGGGCGTTCCTCGGAAGAAGAGAGGCGGAGGATGAGGAGGAAAAATGTTCGCCGAAAAAATTGAGTGCGCCAGCGGGTAGAGGGGGGGCCGCCGATAAAGCGCGGCGGTATGGAAATACGGATCGAGGAGGGAGCATTTGGAAACATAGCAATAATCTCGCACGGATCTCGCAACTTCTGTGATCCTTGAAAAAGATAATGCTGCCGCAGGCGACCTTTACGGGGCTTTATGCTCGAGAATACACAAACGTCGATAGATTTGTAATCAGGTCCCAGCAAATGTTATACCCGATCTCAATAGTTAAAAAAATCTCAAGCTTTGAATCCCATGATATGCCACTTTTAGAACGTTGTAATAGCAGCTGCGGAGGTGTAATTTCGAGATCCCCAGACGGCGTACGGAGAAAGAATGAAACATATCGGCGCGAGAGAAATGCCCTTGGAGAGTTCATGACTCAGGCCGTGCATCTTTCCGTACGTTCCGAAATCGTTTTTATCCCAACGATATTTCCTTGGCACAGAAACGTCATTCGATGCGGAAATGGGATTTCGTGGAGGGGTACTGCTACAGCAGGCAACTGCTTGCTCGGTTCTATTTTTCCCCGTGCACCAAAGAAGAGAAAAATTAATGATAAATAAATCAACCCATATGAGATAAGGTTTAAGTTTGCGAAAACAATTAATTACACGGAGTAACACGAATTGTGCCAATGGAGTATTTAAACACGCAGCTTTCCGAATAATAATGCTTTACGAAGCATTAATCAAGAGTGAAAACTTTTTTCCAAACGTCTTACGATTTTTAGAGTTGAGCTCCATTCATACTCGGCTCTTATGGATAAATGGTTTATGAGTGAACGCAGCAAACTGAATAGCGATGTGTGCTTTGTGAGTCACACTCATCATTCTCGCATACCTCAGACAAGACTTCTCAAGGTACGTGCGAACATAACGTTTCCAATATTCCCCTTCAAAATTATTATTATTTCAAAATTACAACAGCTGTATTTTACATCGACTTGCTTCCTAATTTTTCGTAACACAGCATGGAAGCAAATCTTAACAGCTTTTCCATCCAACAATAACGTCTAATATGTATGATCTACCTTAACAGATGTTTTAAATAATGGAACTAACAAAATTTAATTTTAAACTTTGGCAGCTCAATTATGAGTAAGATACGATTATAACGAACACGTTCAACTGTTGGTAATATTTGAAAAAGAATAATATACTTATTCTTTAAATCTAAAAAATTTAATTTATTTTCCTATCAATATCTAATAATAACTGAATTAATATCTTACAGAAAGAAATAAACAATACCATAGGTTTAATGAAATAAGATACTTGTACATCTAACAGCAGTGGAAATCATAGAACCAATTTCTAATAAAATACGAACTATTGAGGATATATTAAATCAGCAACTGAGAATTTTGCGATCACTTCAATGCTGTATAACGTTTCCCCATCTTAATCAGTTTTTACTGGTATCACCAATACAACTGACTGCGATATCAATTATTAACGCATTTATTCTCAAAGCTTTAAAGTATGAAAGTTTTAATCGTAAATAAAAATAATGACTTTCTTTAACATATAAAAATACTGTCTTTGGATTCTCTGGTGGTCACGGGAATAACAGAAACAGATATTACAAAAATGTGAATTCCTTGAGTGGAGTAAGATTCGTATCCTCCATATTTTACCGATTTCTCTTGGTCCTGATACAATCAGCTATTCTAATTCTCTCAATTAGTTGGTGCAAAAATCCCGCTTAAAACGAGTACATATTCCATCTCTGACTTGCAATGAAACGTGATGAAAAAATTTGGCAACACGAATTTTGTCATCCCAAGGAAAAGAATTATTTCTCCGATTCGTACAAATAACAGTTTTCTGCGAGGCCAATTACTTTCCGTTCCGTTTCCCGTTCCGAGGAGACTAGGAAAATATATTTTATTGATATGGAAATTTAAAAAAACATCAAATATTATTAAAATTTTACATTGCAAATACTAAAGAAATATTCAACGTAAATGAAAACACAAAATAATTATGTTGGAACATATGAATGAATGAATTCAATTATCATGACCAACATCCCAATTCAACGATCCTACCATTTGTCTGACTAAGCTTTATAGTAAACTTACCAGTCGGCTATCTTTTTCATGTCTAAATATATTTTTTCACTTTGATGAATGTCGCTAGTTGTTTCATATAGCACATTCATCATGGGGATAGCATTACTTCTCCGGTTACATGGAAATAGTCTTTCTACGTAGGTGCACTTTACATTAACAGTTTTCTTCTGCAGGACGTGGAACTTTTCAATTGATACGTTTCACATGACACGGTGATTTTCATATCAAAGTTTCAATTTTTATTCAATGTTTTGGGTAATAGATGGCACCAATGCGCGTAATTTCACCAATCAGGCGAAATATCGTACAAAAGTCATCAGATTCACTACCTCCAAATGAATCAGATAGGATCATCCTTTCTTTTAAGATGGTATGCTAGGCTTCTTTCTTAATCCCTCCATCATTCGCAGAGACACTCCGTTAATCTTGTCCATTTTATTTCCATCACTACGCTTAGGCATCAAACTTAAAATGCTTGCATAACTTCACAGTTCTTTTTTTTCTTCCAGCGCCTGCAGCAAGTCAATTGCGCCGTTAGAGCTAAGCACAGAACAGAGTACAACTGCAGCGCAGTCCGACGGGGCGTTACAAAGAGTTTACAAGGAGGTTTGCGAAGGGTTGGAATAGGAAGGTAAGTGGCAATAAAGGCTAGAGAGGAGGGACTAGAGACTAGGGAGAGAGAACCAGTGGGATTGGATGAGAGGAGGATCTGTTCAAGGGTTAAATATCCTTCCTTCCCAGACTCCATTTCCTCCTCAAGGCCTTTGGCGAAGAAGCGGGCCTTCCTGATGTGTCGAAGGGGAGTCCAACGATTGGAGACTGATCGGAGGAGGACGGGAGGTGAGCGTGGATGAGGTGAAGACGCCTGGTGGCTATTTTTGGTTGATTTTGTGTGCGGGGAGAGTAGCAAAGAGGAAGTGAGAACTGGTTCACAGGGAGAGATAGATACGGGAGTGGCCCGGAGGGAGTGATTTGCGGCCGGGCGGGGGGGGGATGGATGGAATGGGACGGAGATGTGGGAGTGGGCGAATGTGGAGCGAGTGAGAGCGGAAGGTAGTAAACCATGGGAATGTGATGAAGCGAAAATGAGTCCTTCCCTTAGTCCCCTCCCCCCCCCCCTCAAACCTCCCCCTCGTCCTCCACTTACATTCCCCCCCGACCTCAATTCCTCGCAGAGGGAAGAAAAAATTTCCTCCACACCGAACTTCCCTTTCCGTTGGCTCTGAGAACATCCCCCGTCTCTCCTTCGTCGCCCTCGCGACCGAAGGAGGCGCGCATGAGGGGAGGGGGGGAGGGGGGGCGGGCGGAGGGATCGCAAGTCGCGCGCGCCGCGGAATCATTGGAATGGAATATGGAACGCCCCGTAATGTGTTTATCCCATTACAGTTCGCGGGCTCCGCTGTATGCGGATGCATAAATTGTTCGCAGCGGGGGCATGGTTTTTTATATCGTGCAAGAATAAATGATAGCAAGCGGGAAGTGTAAGTGAACTGAACACGAGAGGTACTCAAGAATCGATTAGCCATTAGTTGATTACGCTCAACTTGTTCCAGATGATGATCAGCCATAAACGGGCCCAATAGTACCATAGGCATAGGTACGAGTGGCAATACCACGGGGTCACTTCATCGGATGTACGCCGCGCTCTAGTTTTTGGTGAAGAATTTCTTCCATTCCGCATTTCTTGACGGAAAGTTATAAAATTAATTAATAATATCCAGGATATGTGCCGACAATTAATATTCAATTTAAAGCATTCATTTCAGTCAAAGCAACGATAAGAGTAAAAAAACATAAAGTAACTGACAAGTTTTTATGACAATAAATTTCAGAGATATAACTTTAAAACTCCAATAAATTGATATAACACCCTTACTATAATTAAAAAGGACGAATCGGTATTCTCAAGTAGTAGACAATTATTGTCGTGAGATTGTCAGTTATTTATAAATCATGCTATCTCACATCAGACATTTTACTTAATTTTTACAATTTTTCTTTATCATAGAAAAGATGAAAATATTAAATTATTTCCTTCTTTCATTTGAAAAAATGAATTAAAATAAAATAATAGAAAAATAAAAAGCTCTCTGGAAGAGACAGTTCAAATGTGGGTTTTCATTTCTTAGACGCGGAATTACCTATATATTCTATATCTTATGCATACATACTAGTTTGAGCACCAAAATTTATCTTTTCCTGATAGGTTAAAATAAACAGATTAATTTTCGCTCGTATTCTTCACCAGAAAAAGGCAACAGGTACTTAAGATGCAAATGCGGAGTTTTATGTATCAATTTTAGTAACTAAAAGAATCTTTCCCAAAGATATCTGACCACTTGAAACGAACGATAACCTTAAAGGTAGCTGAAAAGTCAAAGTTTGTTTTGGTAAACTTTGACACTTGAGTTATTCAATAAATTAGTACAATCATTCCAGGGCCAACGAAAACAATAATTTCTACTTTAACGGGACATTTCCGCAATAAATTGGAAGTTGTACCCCGTTGCCTTGAGGAGGGTCCAAGTTTATCAGAAGAACGATGAGAAGTCTCACCATTAGCCTCAATTAGTAGGAGAGCCATTATCTTATAAATTAACATCACAAAATGATATCGGTACTTATTTTCATGCCACATAAAACACTATTGACTAATTATCAAACCTAGACGACTATTCCCATCTCCATGGCTATAATTGCCTACCTAAAAATTCTTCTTCAATCAAATTATCCAACTCCCATTAAAATGCTCAGAATATCTAAGTTGAGGGTGACTTTTCATAAATAATGCTACTGAAAACAATGAGAATCAGTAATAGTACATCAAAAAATATTTTAAATCAGAAAATGAAGAGAAAATTTGGTCGAAATGGTATGTAAATAAATATGAGTATTAAGAAACACTTTAAGGGAACTATATAAATGCTACTCTTCTCTTTAGAATTTCAAATAAACTAACCTTATTTTATAATGGAGAATATTTACGAAAGAAATGAATAATTATTTTTACCAAAATGAGCACTACCTCTTCCCCATATAAACTAAAAAATGTATGAATAAAAAACTAACTGATTTTATTTAGTAGGTACAGCATTCTGGGTCAGTGGTTTAAAATATGAAAAAGGCTTAAGCTAAATAATACGTTTGTCAATTATTGTGTAGATACCTGATCAGATGACGTAACTACGTCCGTTCGGGAGTGTCCATCATGCGACTATGTAGCTTCGATAATATTATTTCTGTAAATTCAGTTCTGGTAATAACAGGATTTCTATGCTTCGGCGCTAAATTGCGCTTCTCGGTATCTTTCTAAGTGAAGTCATTAAATGTTTATAAAGGAAGGAAATTGAATGAAATATTATTACGGGTTTAAAAGGAGAACCGACGGGATACGGGATATATTATTCCATAATTAGCATTGAGGAGCAACAAGATCTCGAGAAAAATATCATCTTACCATGTGGTTATCCTTCAGCTTGCAATATGAAGACAATCAATCCTTCCAACCTAATGAACGAATTAATCATAGCTATCAATTATTACAAATTAATCCTCCATCAACTTAACGTTTCCAGTGGCATTAGCACGCATTTTCACTAATAAATATCCTTCCTCTGTCCCCATCCTTACGACAACGACAATGCGACCGACATTCACTAAGCCCGGAGCAAATGCACTCACTTCGTCAGGCGATTCACTGACGACGCTCTCAGTGGTCCTGGAAACATCGGGTTCGGCAGTACTTAGCGGCGATAAGTCGTGGCTCCCCCC
>LYUA01000323.1:102771-113987 GCA_002093875.1 Calopteryx splendens
TCCCCTCCCCCGTGCGACTTCCCCGGATAGCCCCTCCTCACCCGTGATCGGCGGTCTCCTGCCCCGAGGGCCTCCTCCCTCGACCCGTGTGTGGCATCGCTTTCGGTCGATGGGTCCTCCCCGGCGGACCACCTGTTGCGCGGATGAATGTCCCTCACCCCCCGCCACCCCAACTCGCCCCTCCGCTGCTCGCATCGCTTCCCCCCGAGGAAGAAAGGGTTCGACTCCGTGTCGTCGGGAGGGCTGGGGAAATTCCTCGCCCGTGCCGCCGGAGATGGGAGTCGACGCAAACAAGCAGCGGTGGAAAAGGGGAGAGTTGAAAACCATCCGACGGAGCATTCGAGAGGAATCCATATTAAACTCAAGTGATGTTGATGTTGATGAAGTGTCGTTTTGCGGTACCGACTGATGAATGGGAAGCGAATCAAATCGACGACCGCGGGACTCAACCGAAGCTCGGCCAATGTCCACTCAGAGCGAAATGGAATGGAACACGAAATGGAATGGGGCGCGCCGGCAGAAAAGGAATCACGAAATCAAAATTTCACTTACCGACGATTTCGAGATCGTGAGAGACAAACACGCTCTTCGGGACGTAGTCAGTGCGGACATTCTGTCACAACGATGAAAGTCTAATATTTTTTCAGTATGAAATCTAACATCATTTAATAGAAAAAGTTTTGTCGCCTAGTTCAGACTAATATTAAAAATCTTGGAACACGGTTTTACTCTCTCGAGGCCAGTGAGAACCACACGGAAAAAATATACTGCTGCCATTATGATAGGTATATCGATGTCATCTAGTAGAGGAAATAAGCACCGACTTAATAACTTTGTGTGGTAAAATTCTAATATATTGGATTCCACGAACCATTTTGCCTTACATGTTTTTACTTCCTTTTTCTCGAATTTTTATCCATGTCAAAGGAACCCGCTTCACTGCTCCATATTCTAACAGCAAGCAAATGGAGGAAGAATGTTTTTTTGAATGGATAGTTTATTATTTAATTCATTTAGGTAATTTCTACTACAGGTGACAAGTATTGATGGATGGACACCAACAACGATAATGGTGTATGGACACTAATAAATAATAATCTTTTAACTAGACACTTGAAATTAATTCCTTTCTAAATATGTATCTAAACCTAAGCGGTTGGTTTCTGGTAACCCAGTTACTTGTGCAAAATAATACCTCAAAGTATAGTACAATACAATGTACTTTATTTAACTTTCATGCTTCGCACGCCAAAGCAATTATGTAATTGGTACGTATGCACATGAGTAACGCATATGTAAGCGAGATAAATTTTTAGCTCAAGAGTAATAAAGGAATGTATTACAAATATTTACCGCTTGTTCGTTTGCAGTTGCATTGTGACCGAGGATCATTTTCCATCCCATGAAACGCGGTCACATGGCTTGATAATGCTTCATATTTCATTATGTGCATCACCTCAACGCAGAATCATTCGTCACATCAGACTACTGGTGCCGACGAATGAGGGTGAAAAAATTTTGTTTGGCAACAGCGATCTACTGCGCGGATAATATTGCACGTGAGGTACTCAACCTCGTTTCAAGCAAATATACCAAGAGGCAGGCTGACGGCTCTCCCGAAAACACACTCTTTAAGTGCTTCGTCATCAAAAAATTCTCGGCGGATAGTTTGCAAAAAAAAGCACGACCTTTCATCTGTTTAGGAAACGAAACGCGAGATGGTGAGACGGCCGGGAGTGAAGCACCCCGCGTCCATTACTCCCTTACTTCCAGACGCGCACAAACGGAGAGGGCGCCTGGCGCAACGATAAGGAAATACGACCGGGCCGTATATATATATAAAAAAACAATAAAATGAACCGAAGAATGTAATCCTCGGAACTCCACCGCCCTTATCATTTCTCGC
This sequence comes from Calopteryx splendens, assembly GCA_002093875.1. Classification (NCBI taxonomy): domain Eukaryota; kingdom Metazoa; phylum Arthropoda; class Insecta; order Odonata; family Calopterygidae; genus Calopteryx; species Calopteryx splendens. The sequence goes on from LYUA01000323.1 coordinate 104,678, forward strand.
CTTGAGAGGCGCAATGCCCCCCTCCCGTCCCCATTCGAGCGAGCGAGAGCGCCTCCAATTTGACCACTTCCTGGAGTCGCGGCGGGGGAGGTGGAGGTGAGGAAGGCGGGAGAGATGAAAGGGAGCCAACCCGACCCCACCCACTACTCTCCCGTGGTTCCCACCGAGGGTGTGGGGACTCCCAGTGACCCCAGGTCACGAGGACGACCCGCAATTGCGATGCGTCGCGGCGCTAAGAGCCAAGTAGTAATTTGAGGCCGTCATTGTGGCGGTCGTCCCGTTTGTGGGGTTTTGGGGGTCGCGGGGGCGTGGAGGGCGGGGAGTGGTGCTGGGGAGGGACAAGGGCTTTGGTGGCCCAGTGCGCTTACATTCGAGTGCGTGGCCGTTTCCATAGGTCTACACGTCCGTGCCCTGTCGCCGATTACAGAGAGGCCCTCAATCCGTCTCCTACGACCTAGCCGAGCGAGGGCGGGCGGTCGAGTGGAGGCCAAGCGATTGGAGTTGGGGTCTCGTGCCCGCCTTGGGATCGTGCCATTTCGCCAATGGCTATGCGCGTCCGTTTGGCCGCAGACTACCTCAGATGTTACACGTCTTTCACGCATGCAGTTTTCCTTGTCACGATCATCAGTTGAGTATTGACTAATCCTTCGTCTTTTTTAAGTTTGTGAATTCTATGGCCTTGGGCTAATAATAATCGAGCGCCACCGATGTGCTTGCGGTGAAGACTCGCGGCCAAAAAATCGCTTATGACGTGGAGAGGCAGGACACTGAACGAATCATCAGTCGATTGATTTACTTCACTGTCCATTCTACTTTTTAGAAATCTCTTACAATTTTCACAGTTCTTTAAATTTTATTATACCAAATGCACTGCCATACGTTTTTCCCTTGCCTCTAGTTTTCCTCCCGTCAGGAACAAAAGAATTTACTCGCAATTTCATCCCGATCAATGTTCATAAACACCTAAACAATGTCTGAAATAGAAATCTATTTTCAATACTGATAACTGCGATAAATTATTCTTCAAAATACAAAATCTTTTCATATATATATACTTTTTTTAAATACTCTTATCCCTTGTCTCAACTACGACTGTTATTTACCAACTACGTGAATCAATACTTATATATTAACACAGGAAGAATTAAGGGAATTACTTATAAGAATCTAAGCGAACGCCCATACCAAAGAAGTGCTTGAACGCCTTGGACAACTGGTCTACATGGCGACGTAGCCATCAGCTGGACCACTCCTTCACCTCAAAACTCCGAAGTCCGTTATTCAAGAGCCCATAGCATGCATCCCACAGGCTCATTTATAAATTTTCCACGGGTGTCGAATTCTCAGGTTAAAAATGAAATGGGCGGATGCCGGATGGGCTGAAAGAACAATTTATAAATCTTTCAAAATATATTGAAAATATTAATTTTATCGACTTCGACGCGCCGCCAGTAAAAGGTAGGATAAATGGATAGCGAATGGGAGAACAGCACAACAGAAGAATGACGTTCAGTTTTCAAAACACCCAGGACATCGCATTTGGAGGGGATTGGGAAAAAAGTAATCGGGTGTTTTAACGGAGGAGATTTCCGCTGAGAAACCTGCGAGGCGGCTTTCGGCTCGGCATAGTGGAACATGACGAGGTGAAAGTCGTGACTTCTCTCCCAGGGGAAAAGGAAACACAAAAGAAGAAGATAAGCATTAGGAGAGGATTAGGAAGTGGGAAGATGGGAATGCCTGGGCACGGTTTGCCGACGCTTTCCTTGAATTGCAAAACGCAGCTTAACTTGCTTGCTTTACGCGTGCATGCTGACCCAAAGGTTATGCACATATATTCTACCTCAGAGCATTCACCGGAAAGAAAACAATACAACGAACGGAGGAGACCAGACCATCGTGGACAGCACAAGAAATGGTCGGAACACAAAATACTAGGTACACCTTCGCCAAGATTTTGCCAGAGCGACCCAATAGGTTTTCTCTAGGACCTCTACATATCGGTTTTCCGATGATGCACCACTCTGTTGGCGAGAGTAAGTACTTAAGCGTATTTACCTCCATCGCCTTCGGGTGAAGTACAATAGGAAAAGCAATTTGCATCGTTTTCATAAATGAAAATTTACTCGAATGGCTTGTTAAACTCAAATTACATTTGTTAGCTTTTTTCCATTGGCATTTTTCTTCAAACTTGGAACACGAGACATTCAGCCAGGAAAAGGAGTGGGGCAAGACAATTTCTTTGTTAATCAATATGATTTTCCTCCAAGCGCAGACTAAGCAAAATATTTAAGAGACCACAATCACGAAAAACTAAGAATAACGTAATTTAAATCATCGTTTTTGAGACTTCATGCTGCGATCACAGGGATGTTCGCTTTCAAACCCACAATGACGTAACTTCGTTTGAGTTTCATCGCCCAGTGGGTGAGAAATGATTATGAATTAGGAGAATGGTAACTATCGTGTTTGTAATTCCCTTCTTTAAAAATATTCAGTTTCAGAAAAAATGCAGTTATAATATATTTTTTTGATTGGCAATAGTAAATTAACACCGCAAGCGAAGCTTTTGCCCAAAATATTAAATCAAAATGTGAATTAACAGGTATACAGATTCCTAATGATATCACGCATTGTTATTTTCTAACTTTCTAACAATTTTCCACTCCCGTGATACGAAGTATGCCTACAGATTATAATTCTCACAACAAGATACACACCCGAAAAAGGTTTCAGAAGCATCAACTAAAGTACACATTCTTTGACCATATTAACATCTTTATTACGTAATACCCTATTAGTATGGCAACAAAATAGATTATTTGAATCATAGTCTATAAAATTATATGGATTACTTCATCTACTCTAACATCGAAGAAACGGGGAAAATCTGCGTTGGTGTCTTTACATATTTCAAAAGCAAAAGCATTACCCACGAGCAGAAAAAACTTAAAACATTTATTTAAACTAACGCTAATATAAGCACGTCCCCCGTTTCAGATCACGGATAAAAATAGGTCTTCCTTGTGTTGCGAATAAGATACGAGATTTTTACGATGCCATTTGCATTTGGCACCCATAAGATGAAGCGTTCCATGAATAGAATACAAAAACTATACTTGTATCTCAGTTTTTCTCGAGAATATATTAACCTTATCGATTGGATTTTCAGTAACCTAGCCTCATGCCCCACAAAATATATGGCCTTATGATTGGCATGAACATAACCTGCAAAATCGCCGTTCATCGCACGCACGCATTGCCTTCCCACAGATAATTGAGAGCGCTAATAATCGGAGCGTTTCTAATAGGATCGAATTTTCCCCGCGTTGCAAACAAACGTTTTTGTGTGAGGATAAAACCCCACTCATCGTCTTTTTTCTCTCCTCTTTCCGCGAATCGCTTCAAAAGAAAAGGGTACCGCAGAATACCTCCACGTCCGAGAGCGGCAATTTCTGAGCCTCATCAGACAACTTAATAAGAAGCTAGCGCAGCGGCGCATTAAAGCGTGAATCGGGCCCACAGCCGAATTCCCTGATTCGGCTAGCCACACGCCACCGGGAGAAGGGGATTCCCCTACTATTTGGGTGCCCCCTTTATCCTTTAGCACTTCTTAATTCGTATTATTCAAGTTCCTCGGACACAGACTGTTACATTATGAGCAAAGGACAGGCATTTGTAGGGGAGCACGGGAAATACCACTTACATCGGCTGCTTTCGTCAGTGGTTCCATGGGAAGAGCGATTTGGTAAGGAAGTAAAGAGCGGTAACTACGACAGTGAGGAGACTCTGCCACTTATGTGACTACCAAGCTTCACATTAAAAATTGGGATAGCGACAACTTAGCATACCGACTCATGCAATTAAACAGTTATTGTTAACCACGATGAAAATATTCCTGCATGGTTATCTTTCAACGTTTAATCATTGAAGCACGTATTCACTCTGGATTCATTTCATACGCAATCTCTCCAGTTAGCATTGTCTTACCCCAGTATAACAGAGACTCGATGGTCAAATCTATATTTCAGCCTTGCAGAGCAGCAATTAGGTATCATTAGGCAAAATAATGTCTGTTCGAGGCAGTGGCTGGTTCACCCCGAAATTTGACTCCCAAAAAATTATTTGATTAAGTTGATTGATTTTGGCAATTTCATGTAAAGTACATTTTACATTTATACTTATAACAATATACCAATACAACTTTCGAAAGATATGAATTTTCGAAGTTATAAGTTGTTCGGGTACATACAGTCCAGTTGGTAACGAGTCATCATTTACAGCCCCACCAGAATATTTTCTGGCCACTTTTCGAATTAATTTTCTAGTTCTCAAATTTCATACCGCAGTTGACTGTGCCAAAATATTAACATTCGTTTGGAGAACTTATACTGTGAAATTTATCAACAAAATCAGTTGATAAAATAGTTGGTCTTTGTGCATTTAATGGGAGGGAATAATCACCTCCTTTACGTAATAATTCCACCTCAAGAAGAGTAATGCAAGAAGAATTATGCAAAGAAAATGCGAGAAATGCCGCGAAAGAACCTTGAACGGAGTCACCCTCTGGTGTGCATACAAACGCGAGAATTTCACAATGTAATATCAATCGTATTTAGGCCTGCACGAATGATTTTTACACTGTGAACTTTTCGATAATTGTGCAGCTTTCTTAAAGGCCACGAAGTGTCTCTACGAGTAAAAAGATTCACACGCCGCACCACATATCAGCTTTGAAATTAGAAAACATCCAATTGAGACGTATTTAGTAACTTCCGTATGAGGACGTGATACCTGGGTGGCAGTGGCAGAGATAAGATTACTGGGACCAATGGCGCCAAATTAAATGATGGAGATGAAATGAACGGATCAAAAAACTCACGCACAAGTGCTAAGATGAGGGGGAGAAGAAGGAAAGGGAAAAAAATGAGGTGGTCTTGACTAATAGGACAACTTTTATGACCGAGAGGTGTATTTGCTTTATACTTTGACCGAGAGGTGTACTTGCTATGCTTTTACCTTTATAGCTGTACTTGCTAAGTACAGCTATAAAGGAAAAAAAGAAACTGAAAGAAGAGCAGACGAAGGTCCTGATTGACATATATAAAGCAAATGAAGACTCACGAGAATGCGGAGATATATGAAGAGAAAGTGCAGGGTTAGAAAGGTTGGTGGGCAGAAGAATTAAAGTGACAACTGGCTTAAACCAATCCTAAGGTTGAGTACCATTTATGTCCATGAAGATGCGTTGGCATTATCTTTTCCCAACTCCATGTGTTGCTCCGTGGCATCCATTTAGCATGCAATCTATAAATTTGCATGTACTAGACGCAAGACGATGCTTCCTCCTCCTCCATATTATGTGATACTTTCTGCCTAAAAATTTAAAAAAATGAAGACATCGCAGTATCACAACTCTCTATAAAAAAAAGCCAAAATAATTATTCGTAAGCTAAAAACGTTCTCCAATCAATGAGCTGAGAAATCTTTTTCTTTGATCGACAATCGAACGTCGGATACCACCTACCAACCAGTCCCTCCGACACCATCCTGGAGGAGTGTTCCATGGCCGACCACCACGCATACTTAAACCTGCAACCTGGCTGCGAAAAATGTGTTCTTGTGGTACATAATTATATCCCTCGGCAGTTTCGGTCTCCTCAGTTCACAAAATAAAAAAATCTCACAAAGCGCACCTGCAAGAGTTTGCATTTTTGCGCGAGTGTTCCGATCACACGAATAAAAAAAACGTAGTAATTCCCTTTTAGACGCACCCCCGTGCTTCATTCCATGCTTCGCAACTCCTCTGCATGCAGCAAATCTTTTTTTTTTTGGCATCCAGCAGAGTTCCTCTATTCTCTTCGAGGGGAGAAATAAATTTGCGACTCTTTTCCTCGTTTACTTTTCTTTCGAAAGTCTCCCTTCATGCCGGTTTGCCGTGACTCCTTTTTTCGCGGAGAACTCGTCCCAGGAGGACAATGAATGTTTTATGATCTTCTCCATTATCCGCTTTGGCGCACCTCGTATTCCGCCTCCGTTGTGTCTCTTGTCTTCCATCCCCGCTCGTTTCAATTCCACCTCCCGCCCCTCCTCGGTAGGCACTACGTTTCCCTTCACGTTCGTGGCCCTCCTTATAAGGGGAGGATTAAAGCAGACGGAGGGAGGGAGGGAGGGGGGGATGGGGGGAGAGGAAGGGAAAGACGACGCGAAGTTTTCGGATCCTGTGAAAGAGGGTGACGAGCCACCATCAGACCGGGGAGTGGAGAAGGCACACCACCCACAACAAAGCTTAGGTTTCAGGTGATGGATTTGTAGATGGATTTTCGTTCATCGTTGATATTCAGAATAGTTCACGTGATGGGAAACACAAAAGTTTAACATTTCCTTGATAACTTCGGCTACGAAGACCTTTTACTTTTGGTGTCTGTGGTACTTTTTACTATTGGTGTCTGTGGTACTTTTTACTATTGGTGCCTGTGGTTCTTTTTACTTCGTTTTCCTGTATAATTTTCTTTTCCCAATACCTCCTTATCCGTCCATTGAACGTACATAGGCCTATAACTATTTCGAGAGGAACAAACCTCAGAAAAAAATATTAAACTTCGCAGAAGACACCGGGAATTGATTCTAATGGTTGTTTTCACAATGACGCCCATATCACAGTTTATTACCTTGAAAGGTTTTCACTATTCTACTCTTTCGCTTTAATTGAGGTTTACGATATTATAGATACGTAACTATCGTGTTTCTATAATTCCAACTTATAAAAAACTTAGTTACCACCCATCGTGATACTTAGGAGAGGGTTTCCAATGTCTGCGACGATTTGTAACTAGCATGTACTTATGTGCTGCTTCAAAGTTACCGTTCTTCCTCCCTTTGAGAAATCGACATCACCGCAATTCCTCTCCCAACACCCCACTACACCCCTCCCCGTTCGCTGGATGTCCGGGGCGACCGCAAGATCGGAGATCCGCCCATGCCGATGACGCCACACACAATCCCGATATACCCGGGATCAAACCAACCCCCCTCCCCCCTCACATCACTAATGCACTCCTCCACCCCCAATTTCCCGCTCGGGGTCTTCAAACCACCCCCCCTCCCTGGCCCTTCTTTCAATGCTCCCTCTAGCAGTGTGTGTGTGTGCGGTCTATAGCGGCGCGAAACCGAACTCCCCCTGAGGTAGGGTGCACGCATCACGAAATATCATGGAGATGGGTGGAAGGACGACATATGCGGCATAGGAAAATGGTCTTCGTGCGGGCGACCCACTTTGCCGGCGTCGCGGATATGAAAGAATTCGTGCCCTCCCTCGTCAACTGCGCATCACCACCGGCGGCCATAGCGAATGGACCTGGCGGGAAAAGCGCCCTCGTGAATCAGATCCGACGGACGGACCGATCGACCGAGGGAGTCGTTCTAACCGAGACTGAAGAGAGAGAGAGAGAGAAGCGTATGAAAGTCTGGGACAAGGAGAGGAAAACGGACTGGGTCCACCCGAGGGAAAACAATTCTCGCCCATACTACGTGCTCGATGGAACCGTCGAACTCTTTGGAAGACCAAGAACGAATCATGAGAAGACAAATTCAAGAAATCGATTGAAAAAATTTAATTAGGAAATAATGACAGCAGCCGAGGAAAGATTAGAACAGTCCGCTGAATAGGAGAGGGTAATACTTGGGAGATGCTGCCTTTCTCCGCTAATTCTAGAAACCTTCACTTTAAAGGCGGCCGACGAGACCACACACTGCCGGTGAATTCAACGCTTACGAGTCCCTACTCAGAATCTCAAAAAGACTCCACATCTAGCAAAAATGCTCGGTGACACACGCAATTCACGTATCTATCGTTCCATACTTTAGGCAAAGGTACCTATCCTTTCGCTTTAAATGAGGCTTACGATATTATAGATGATATTATAGATACGTACCTATCGTGTTTCTATAACTCCAACTTATAAAAAACTAGTTACCACCCATCGTGACATAAGATAGGGTTTCCAATGTTTGCGACGATTTGTAACATGTACTTATGTGCTGCTTCAAAAGGATTTCAAGGGTCCTCAGTGATTGGTCCTCAAGGAGGAATGGCACTGCAGTATAATTTAGAGATATGTATCCGCTCTTATTTTTTTACTGTGACTGAGAGGGTGGCCAAAATACTACTATGCATGTTATATTAGACGATACGCATTTAAAATCAAAATTAATTGTTTAGGACCCCATTTCAAAATGAGGGGTATGACGGGAAGCAAAGGGATAGATCAGGCCATTTCAATCATTGTAGTTACGCATGAAGTTAAAGACTACTACGTAATGAACTATTATGATGGAGTAGTAGTCGGTAGTGGTGGAGGCGCGGCTGGACTGACGTCAAAAAGTGAAAGTGGTTGTGTGATTGCGTATTGATTGGCGATTGAAACCTATGCGAGTCCGAGAATACGATCCGCTTCTACTTAAATTCTTAATTGCGCCTTTTACTAAAAACTGAACCCGGCCTCATGGACCTTGTTGGAAAAAAGGTGGTTAGGTACATGTGTACAATTAAGCATTCCATTCGGCGTGATGAATTTCAGAGATTTTCGTCTGACAACCAGGAAAGTCGTTCTGTGCATTAAATTTAAAGCCCAGATTCACGGAAGCAGCTGACTGACCAAAGTCACCAAAAGAAGTGACGAACGAACGTGAGAAAATTTCAACCTGACTCCGACACTCACTCCTACGTTTAGTTTCATTAATACGAGGAAAAGAAAATGTGACACCCAAGTTATTTAAACTGAGCAACTGAAAACGTTCAGAAGGAGAAATGCAAAAAAAAGAAAATTATTAAGCTAATAATGGTTTTTCGGAAGACATTTTTTAAAGTTAGTAACAAGTCTTTCGTCGTGAGCAGATCGTATCTCGTGCACCTGAACTCGAAAACGTTCCATCATCAGGCGTCAAGTTTATTTCCTCACTCAAGCACAAACTATCCGATTTTCTCGAAATTTTCTTTCAAATTTTGGGAAATCCTTAAATTGAATTTTGAATAAACAATGCGCCGATGCTCCAAAACCCTGAAGTGCGTCCGCAGCACTAAATACTTCCTTCGCGTAGGTACCTTATTTGTGCGATACACATATATATTCACTTTCGGCGGATAACACGTTTGGGATCTTGCTCATAAAATATCAGCTTTTGCAAAGGGATCTAAAACCCTATTCCGTGGATCTGTCGCGTTATACCTCCCGGAGACAGACAGACAGCACGCGTCGCAACTTCCCCCTCCTCGAAGGAAAGGGTAGGGGGGGGGGATGCCCCGAAAATAAAT
>LYUA01000323.1:380102-390943 GCA_002093875.1 Calopteryx splendens
GTAATCAACCCGAAGGTCGGTTTTGTAGGTGAGGGTAGAGCTCACCCAGTAAGTACTAAGTCCTATACGGCGCGTGATAGTCACACATCAGGGTAGGGTGGCCAATTCCTTTCCCTGTACCACCTGTGATTTCCCAGAATGATCTGTTACCCGAAAAATGGTACACAAGCTGAGGGTGCCCAGAGACGTCACCGGGAATCGATCGCAGACCCTCCGGTTAGCAGCTCAGTGCTCTACCCATTCCACTACCTATCCCGCAAGACACAATACGACAGAAAAAATAGTTTGGAAGTTTGATGGAGGTAGGAAAAGAAAAGATGGGAACATAGGAGAGCGGGAAGAAGATCACGGCACTGAAATCCGTCAAGGGCATTCCTAAAGGGCGGGCGCGTGATTCGGGGTGGCGGTAGAACACTTAATTGCTTATTTCGCCACCATTACCCATGAGACGGCCGTCAGCCTGATCCCCCCTAGATTGTGCCAATCCGCTTAATTACTGGAGTACCTATGTGGAAGCCACTCCATGCGAGCCCCGTTTAACGATTTATTTGGTCGGTTGCCCCTGAAAGAGAGCGAAAGCTTGTCCAAAGCCGAGGATTTTTCCGTCGCAGCCGTCTCGACCACAATGCATGGCCCCACTGCGGTGGGAGCCAGGCTCTTTGACTCTCTCCCTCTCTCTATTCTTTAATCCCTTCCCCTTAAATGTCTCGTGTTTAGGTAATGGAGGATGATGGGGGACTTACTTTTTTTTCAGTGCCGAGGATCAACCTTGCACGTTACTCGCACGTAAATGTTCGTGGGGGAGAGGTTTTTGTGCTCGTTGCAAGCTATTTTTCGCGCAGTAATGCAGCTCTCAACGAGAGGAGTGTGGCACACAAATGTAGAGCGGGATTGAAAACATGCGCTACATTGATTTAGAGATAAGATAACAAGAGGATATAGGCACCTACCTATGTTTGCCTACGCTTCTAAATGAAATAATGGAGATTTAACTGCACCAACCAAATGTTTTCTCAATGGAAGTAAGCAGCGAAATTGCCCATCTAAATGTGAAACGCGCACAGCACGCCAGCTTACGTCTGCTCTTCACTCTCCCAAATTACCGTCATAATTTTCATTTATTGCTTTGGAAATCTTCTTCATTTTAGGCGACCCATCTGATGTGAGATTTTATAGTGATTTTGGCAGCCGTTAATTCCATCACCGCCGGAACAGAACCGTTGCTCGAGCCGGACTGGCGACACTTATTTCTTCCTTTTAAATCGTGGGGGCACGTGGGAACTTGCCGACTGGATGCGACCCTCGTGCTGGGTGACGTAAAACACTTAGCGATCCCTCACGTCATGATAGCGAAGCGCTGCATGGGCGAGGCATGCACAACTCACACTCTCGAACTCCGTCAACCGCGGAGCATAAAAATTATACACGATCGCTCGACTCTATGGAGCACATAGAGATTTAGTCGAATGAATTTTTGTGGCTTGTCCAATGGAGTCGCTTCACATCGAGGCCTTCGAAGCGCTCACGTACCTATGTTGTCATTGTCGCATCCCTCCCATAATTTTTTTACGACCCGCCGCAACAACATCCTCGCCTTCGCCATTCGCGCGCCTCGACACACAATACTGCTCTTCGCGAGTGCATCCTGCACCCTCTCCCTCTCCCAACGACCGCTTCGCTCTTTCTTTCGATTCCCAACTCGCTTGAGCGCCCAGGATTCGAGCCGTTCGCACGGATTACTCTTCCAACGCCCCTCGGCTCCGCGCCATTCTCTCTCCTCCCCGACGCGTCATTTCCGCGAATCCCCTCCCTCCCTCATTCGCCGTCATAATTCGCGCCCGCCCTCGATCCCGGGACTCGCTGGGCGCGACTCAGGGGGCCTCGCACAATACGCAGCGCACCTCGACACGTACAGATCCTTCCCCGTTTAAGCCCCAGGCGAGCCTTACGCGGGGTACTACAATACGTTCAATGCCACACCTCCGAATCAGACGAGGACGACGGAGGATGACGCACGGGAAAGTGCGACGAAAGGGTGTGGGGGAGGGGGGTGTGGGAGTCAAGAGGAAGCCNGGGGGGGGGGGGTGTGGGAGTCAAGAGGAAGCCATTAAACGCATTTGCCTGCGTCCAGAGTTGGGCTCCTCTTGCCCTGGCAAGCCCCAACCAAGGCTTAAAGGCAAGTTCACAAGATGCTCATTCATTGCTCGAGCAAGTGAGAATGACTCAAGAGGATCAAATGCCCATTTGCGAAAAAAAATCACTTTGGATGGCAGCTCAGATTGGAAAGGACAATGCCAATTCCTTTTAATGAGGTGAGCAACGCACGTGCATAGTACCGCTACAAATCTCGCGAAATGGAGTTGGACGTTCTAATTAAGTCAATGCATAATACCATCGAATGACCACTCAGGTATTTCATTTATTTCCAAACACTTCAATACATTTAAGGACTTCAGTGCTATACAAGTTGCATACATTAGTATTAGCATATTCTGTTAGAATACCTTATTTAGCTCTATAACATCGGTTTGGAGATATTTAAATTAATGTTTTGTACATTTTGTTTCATTTCTTCGTTTTTGCAACATTTTTAAATTCGCGAACATTACAAAAAACAATGCGCATCATCATCATAGCCCGTCAATCCGAGGACCGTTCAGTAGTAGATACACTCGAGGCCAATCGACCCATTCCTTTAAGACACCTCGCGCTGGAGTTCTCCATCCCCTGCTGCTCATAATTCATCCTTGGACTTACTCTGCGGTTCTTCCCTTTTTTTGTACAAATCCAATACAGACTTGAGTAAGACGTTGTCCCTCAGAATGTTATACTTTAATTTCTTTATTTCTTCACTCTGATGCAAACTCTCACTCACTCGCTCACCCGTCCTTCGAAGAAATTCTCCATTTGCTCGTCTTGCTACCTTCCGTAGCACCGCGTTCCCATCACTCTGAATCTTCCTCGATCCTTCCCATGTTCCTCCCCTCTCTTCCCATTTCCCAGCCGCACAAATGTAAGTTTCATGCACCATTGCTTATGAGCATCACTCAGCATTATTGCTGTCCTTACTACACTTGGCCAGGCTCTGTGTGCCACCAGCAGGTGGGCAATCGTCATCCTAACGAGCGTCATTCTAGAGCTGCAATTGCGTGAACATTTCACATACCAGCTACGAGCTCGACCCCATAAGTAATTTGCGATTGTGCTTGGGAAACTACTACTTGTCGCAACAAACTTTTGATCACTAGAAATATGACCGTGCGAACCAACGAAGCCTAAGCCGTTCGTCCGTACGCCTGTGGATTTATCGAGGCCGAAGTGGACGGCGCGGCATTTTACGGCAGTGTAGGCATGTTATTCACGTACCCGCGAATCCGCCTCGCGCCAGTCCTCCGCGAAAATCAAGTCTTTTTTCGAGGTAGTTTCCCAACTTTATTGCGGATGTTGGCGGGCCCACGTGAGGATTCCTTCAAAGGACGCTGACGACGTAAGCTGCGAAAGGTGGAAGTTCGCTCCGTTTGAGACTAGTAATATGGCTAAGTAGTTAGGAAGTATTAGGACGTATGGACACCTGCGGAATATTTCAGCCAAGCCTGTCGTCGCTTCATATTTTGTACATGCAACCGTCAAGTTTCCTTCATTTTCACAGTTCTGGTTTCCTTCGTTCTGATTCCTTTCTGAATACACAATTCAGAAATGGAAAAGGCAGAAAACGATTTATTTATAAAAAAAATTTTATTCTCCGTAAAGCTGAAATTATTAAATTCTACGGGTGTATTTAATTGATTTTGAATATATTGTCTTTGAGTATTAGCCGTCACTACCGTCTACTTGTAGTAATAGTGTTGGAATGATTCTTAGGCTATATCAGTGAAATTTAAAAAGACCAATTTTATGTTAATAATAGGTATTGGTAAAAATTGATATAGAACCACCGGAAATCTTGCACGTATTTTAACGTTAAATCCACGCATATTTAGCTATGTTATACTTAGAACATATAGGTTTTGTATTTTTTATTTAGATATTATGGAATTCTAAAACGATTCAGATTCCTCATCCGAAAACATTACCTCCTTCCTACCTCATTTCTGCCTATTTTCCAATCATATATGATCCCCAGCATGAACCATTGAAAATAATCAATTAATATCGCATTACAGTTTGTATGCTAATTAGCCCCCATGTTGTATAATGGACGAAGTTAGCAGCGATCCACCTTTAAAACAGAATTACAGAGGAAAAGGATTGCAGTGAAATTGACAGGAACTGACTGGTTTCCATCATTCATTAAATACTTCATTAGTTAACAGAAATACGTTGTTACTAGGCAGGGAATGCTAACTTCAGGAAAGGATGAGGATGTATCCATGATACCCTTTCATACAGTCAACAATATGAAAAATTATAAGGAAATATAATATACTGAATTATGGAATTTTTACATAGTAGGGACGTAATATTAGTGTTCACAGATAAGAGTGTAGAGGTAGCCTTAAACTCGATCGCTTCTTTTCCAAGTAACGCGTTTTATGATTGTAATCATTTTATTGATCAATTTGATTCCATTACAAGATTTACTACCGTCAGCACATGAACCACAAAAAAACTCCATACTCATTTGCCCTTGATTTTTTAAACAAAGTAAATCAAAATTAATTATTTTGGTTCATCAAGGTTTCTTCTTCAATTACAGGAGAAAACCCGCAGTATGAAAACGCCGAATATCAGGCGTTGAAAAATTGCATCGTACGGAACAGTGTGGCGAGCAAAACTCACAAATTGATTGAGGATCTTCAATTAGCGATGCTAAAATCTAAATCTAAATGCTAAGATAAAAAAGGCTGCTAGTGAATATAAAAAAATAAACAAACCAATTTAATTGGGCCGTTACACTATTTTGATGGTGATTCAACGCAAAGAATTATAGTATCTCACCAATTTAGATTTTATAATGAAAAACAAAAGGTCACGTAAGAGGGGAAGCACTAATAGATGAATTATACGACGCAGCATTGATGCACCATCGACGGGCAGTGGCTATAGGAAGTCTTTTGATTAGTTTGTGGATATAAGTATTCCTGATTATAGATTGGTAGATGTCAGATTGCTATCACCATTACATCTTTTAAATTCCATCCCTTCTTGCCGTAGTTAGAAAATATAACTTGCAAGCAGGGAGCTGGGGGAGACTCCACGTTAGTTACTTTCTGCTTCTTTGATTAGCTACTACTATTTTATCAAAGGTCATTAATTAACATACCTCGTAAAACAGCTTCACTCTCAATGTGAAAAATAATATTCCATCACGACCGCTTCGAATCTGTGGCAGATGCCAAGTGCAGCAGTCAGTTGTCGATTTAACCATCAAGCTCATTAAGGCCTGGGCTACTCACTGCGCCGTCGCTTATTTTTCCTTCAGTTTTTTTTACTTTCTTTCTCTTAAACTTTTTCAAAGTTGTACCTTACCAGATTCCATCCACATAACCGCAATTTGGAAATGTCCAAATTTTATTCCTGCCGAAGTTCGTGTGCCACTATTTAGGTTTACATATAGCGGATGTAATGATGATAAGTGGAATTCAATTTAAAACTCGTTTAAAGTTCCCAACAACTTGGGAACACGTCATCTTCAGTGATATATTTTCGAGGGCACTTTTTGAGGCTTCCACACAACCATTATTTTAACTCAAAACTCTGTTCTTATCAATTAGTCCATAGATAATTTTGAAATCATTGTTACTTATAGTTTAAGGTGCACTACAATGAGGATAGTTTTTTTGTGAACTGGTGATTGATTTACAAAACATGGAATGACGGCATCATTTTATTTCTAAACCGAAAGGGACCAAAATTATACGTCCCATGAACCAAGCAATGGGCATTAGAAGATTGAAGCATTGGAAGCTGAAATCTGAACTGTAGAGGGTAATGTAGTCTGTCCTTAAACTAAAGTGGGGAAATCTCAGAGTAATTAGTTATGTTGCAGTAATATCATATAAATTAAAAGTAATATTGATTAATGAATTGAAAATGGTCCTAGGTGCTTAATTTCATAACACCACAAGCAGTATTACTTTAGAGCGCTCCTCGAATTCAACTCTCAGGAGGGATTTGGAATGCCATGAGGCCTGACAAATTGGAATCGGTCAAATTTTATGCCAAAAGCACCGCGCAATTAATGGAAAATCGGTTGAGGAGTTCCTCTATAGCCAGGCTTTGGTACCTCACATTACGCGCAGCTCACATTTAAGTACCTACCAAAAATTCACAAATGGCACGCTTTTTCACTAAATTAGATGGACGGAGATAGGCATTTTTCATATTTCCGTGGGCATTATTTGTGACCTCGGAAAGGTAAATATTTATACAAAATTTTAATGCATTCTTAATAAATTACGAGAGTATAATAAGAATCATAAAGAGTCTTTTGTGAGCACGAGCCTATTTTCACTCAAATTTTCGTTTGTTTTAGCGAGGAAGGCGAGTGCGAGAGGCATCATAGTCCCTGGAATTTATTTTCTCGCCAATGTCCACCCACTCCTCCATCTCCCAGGATATGTAAATTATGGAAGACTGTGTTGCGCTCCGAGCCAACGATTAAAATTACCCGAGCTGGAGGTAAACATCCAAATGACGGGGTATTAATTCATCGAAGTGAAGGCACGAGAAGAACAGCAATAAAAATAAACAAGAAATATAAACGTTGGATACATTGATCCTTAGGAATATCAAATTATATGATTATAATCTCCTGATATTCAAAAAATTCATTTTTACGCCTCGGGCTGACGTGCGATTTTAGTTATGTTATGGGGGGTTATTTTAGTTATGTTAGTTATGTTATCCAGGCTTAAAGCGATTGCTTAAATGATGATAGCGAACAAACACGTCTTTCTTCATAAACAAAGACTGAAATGTACGGTGAGCATTCGCCGAATATTTGATAAATATCTAATGGATATAACCTTAACGAGTTATCTGGATGCGCTTACGGCTTTGACGGCTATTCAACCTTAACATTGCTAAACCACATCTAAATATCTGAGAATAAAGGGAGTTTATTTTTTATCCCTTAACGATAACAAGCAGCGTTAATTTAAACCTTGCACTACAAGACAGAGATAATTGGTAAGTTAAAATACACGGATATTTGGGTGCCCTATTAAAACAAGTCTGAAAGGAATATTTATGCACGAGGGAGCTAGAGAGGGAGGGAAAGAATAGTGAAGAATCCAACGTTCTCATGTTGAAACAATATCCTGGCTGCATTAATTTCTCCCATTTCTTACTACTGTGTGCTGGAGAGAATTTATTTTCCAGAATTTATTGGGATGTTAGTAAAAGGCGTTGATGTGGGTGAATCGCAGAAATTAGTCTAGCGGAGGAGCATCAACATATTTTTGAATGAAATTGAGTATTTGGACTGATTTAATTCACATTTTCATGAGAAAAAGATAATTTATAATTATATATTATTTATAAATACATACCAGACATGCACGTAGCGACCTAAGTACTTTCATGCTTGAAAATACTGCGGGAAAAATAGAATTCGTTCCTAGAAATGGACGCCAAGCAAGCGGTATTCTAGCTTAGACGAATTATACCCGAGAATTCTCTCCTGCACTCGAATATATCAGTACTTTACGTAATGATACAATTAAGTAACAAGTGACGTTTAAATGGTATGAAGTTAATTAAATATTACTTATAACTGCGTCTTAATTAATATCTAAAATTGTCACACTATTCACCCCAGGAATAAAATTTATAGGGAAAGTTATACGACTTTTTAAAAACTCTAGGAAAATTACCTACATAATAGGAAAAAAGGGGAAACAATCCCCTTGATCTTCTAAGATCTTCTCATTCGTATTAGAAAAGGATAAAGTTTTCCAAGCTCTTTACTGCGCTAATAAAAGAGGTAAAAGGATGAGCCCGGATCAGAGATAGAGGGAGATAGGGTGAGAGAGAGGGAGAGAGAGTGGGAGTGAGAGAGAGGGAGAGAGAGAGATAGTGGTGCATAAAGCGTCCCCAATACGTCACTCGCGTTTATTTGACGTTCAGCGCAAACAAAATCTGGGGAATGGCAACATGGAACAGATGATACCCGAATTCGACCGGCTGAAAACCCGGACAAACTACGAAAACGTGGTGGCTATTAAGGAGAGCCAACGCCACGGCTCCCGCGGACATGCATCAAACGGGGAGGGCCCCTTAAAGTGGCAGGAACCCCACCGTTGAGTGGAAGTTATTGGAATCGGGATGCGTGTCGCAGGGGAGTGCTCGGGACAATGGTTCGCCGGGGGAGGGAGTCTGGGGGGAAGGGCGCCTGTCTCTCGCTCCCTTCTCCCTCCTCTCATCCCCTCTCCGCTCTGATTCCATCCCTGACTTCCATCTCTCCTTTTCTCTTGCCTACCTGTCCCCTTCCTCCCATGCAAAACGCTCTTCGCTTTCAATTTCCTTGGCCCAAATGAGGCATTTGGGCTCGCTCAATCTCTGGAACCTTTAAAAAACGTTTTACTGAAATATTGGCTCGATAAATATCCTCAGATTTAGTCTCTCCCAAGGAAGACATTACTCTTAGTGTGAACGAAAAGATTTTCTTTAAATATTTGCGAGGTTATTAACCCCAATGTCATCGCCCGAGTTCTTTGCAGAAACAAAACTTCGATATAGAATCGCTGTTTTTTTTCATATTCCCTTCTTCGGTATTGAAGATGCTTAAAAAATATTAATGTACTGCGCTGGAGCAAGAGTAAATGAAAATTCAAAATTTACTTTTAAATGGGAAATTATCTATTCACAGTAAACATTGACGTCGGTTACTCTTATTTCATCTCACAAAACTTTTACAATATTAACACGAGGAACAAAATTTACAAGGAAAATTATCCGAGCGTCTAGCAGTAGCACTCGGTACAGTACCCCATACTCCCACCCTCAGAATCTTTTCAGCCTCCTTTCACGAGCCCACCTTCTTCCACCGGGAGATTTGGTTTCCCTTTCCCCGCTCACGCACCGCCTCCAGCTCCAACTCCAGGATCCCCACCAGATTTTATGCCTTCCCTCCAAAAACGCTTTCGATTTCACAGGCGCTACTAAAACGTTTATGTTCGAGATTCATGTTTTCATTAGACAGTTTATGATCGCCGTCTTGATTGCATTCTTTTAAGCCCACCCCACCGTACATTATTCCGACTTAATGAGAAACAGTCGGGTGGTTTGAAGTAATTGACATTTAAAGGTGAACTCTATTCTTTGCTGAGGTTACCAGTAAGAATTTCCTGTGAGAGCTACCCAAGACAATAAAATTTACTTATTTAGACAGAGATCGATATAAGGAAATTTTAAGTGTCAAACTAGGGCTTTAGATTCCATCCTAAAGCGCATTTAATTTTTTCCACTACTTACATTAACACGTGACCCTAAAAGGCCTCGCGGGGACCTTTGGAGACATATATTTCATAGCTATTGCGAGAAGTGATTCTAAGCCACGACCACGGGCCAGATTCAGAATGAGATACAATAAAAGTTTGTCTCTTAAAAAGGCCTATCATTAATATATTTCACAAAATAACCAAGAACTTAGAACTCTAGATCTAGATTAGCGCATGGAGCGATTGCAGTAGTCAGGTTGCTAGTTGAAGTATTAATAATGAAGAAAATTAAGAAATGTCCCACTTCCGTCATCGAATTATTTTAAAATAAATTTACTCCCCAATCAATTTATTAAAACTAGGAAATTAAATTGCTGCGATTCATATTCCCGAAGTTAATCTCCTGCAATTTAACCGCAGGTCATAATACCATGTCTTTTTTGATCCTCATGGAGTAACGTAGTAATATTAACTAACAAAGTCCCATGTGTTTCGAGAAACTTTTTAGCATATTACGAGAGAGTACATGCCCTATAAAAGGAATTCGAAGAGATTGTGGATAAACGTAATGCAACTGTAATTGAAAATATTTATCAGTGAGAATAATACAATTATGGCCATGGTAAGGGAAAGTACCAAGTACAATAGTGTAGTTAAAGTTTTCACTAAAGTTTGTTTAAAGTTATCAGTTTTATTTAAAAATATATTCCCAATCAATTGCGGTAGGCAAAAAAGCTCTAGCATCAAATGGTATGATTCATGACCAGAATATTTCAAAATAGATGCTACATGAAAACTTTATTTGAATCATACGGACGTCGATAAGGTGAAAAGGAATTAATAATGATTTAGTTCATGTTTCTTTTTATATTCATCGGTATGGAGAAGTTCCACTGAGGCAAACCTGGCACAGTGTCTTTTGTTGCAATAATATGTGGTTATTACTTAATTATAATAGCTTAAAACGAAGCATTTTCACCTGAGACTTAGTGGCTTCCATACTGTGTCTGCATACCATGAATAGGAAGCGTAAATCCACTCTCGGAAGAATATTCAATTTTTTTGAATCGAGAAGCTTGGAGAAAAGGCGAAGAGTTTTCCTTCCTTACGTTCCTGCTGGGCGATAAAACGCTGTTCTAAGATTCACCAACCTGGAAACAGACATTACCTGCAATTGATGCGTCACGACGCTGAGCGGAAAGTAGAAAACGCTCGGCTTAAAGTGATATCGAAATGGCAAGAGGGAGGAGAAGACGGGAATAAGTAAAGAAACGCGCGAAATTTAGACGGTGAACTGGATGAAGAGAAGGGGATATCGAAGGCATTACCACCAAGGCGCAAACACGAATGGGGGGTTGGGGAGAGAGGCTGAGGAGGAGATGGGAGGACGGTTGGGGGAGCAGGGGATTGGACGATTGCCACGACTTCCTCTCCGTCGAGCGGGAGAATGGGGAGGGG
>LYUA01000323.1:423144-438338 GCA_002093875.1 Calopteryx splendens
AAATGGAAAATTATTCCTTTTTTCACCTTTTGTACAAGAACCTCCTTGTTTATAATCAGCAACCACCATAAAAAAATTCCTTGGCACAGAAACATAATGACCAACTTCACTCTGCTACTCGCAAATTATTCACTAGCAAATGATTGGGTTATTTGAAATTCATGTACGCAAAACAGTTTAGCACACAGGTGACAGAATCCATGTCGTGACTTCATTTTACTGGCCTAGGTAATATTTATGGTGGGGGTATTGTTGTTTTTAGAAAGGGGGGAGGAAACACGGAGGCTCTTCGGTGTACTTTGAAGACCAACGCCTTAGCCTCGGTTCACCCGTAGGTATATTTCCTCGAAAAAAAATTCACTTAGAGATTCCGGAGTAAACGTAATAATAAATCGATCCCAGGGCTCTCAAACCGACTCGAGGGTTACGCCACTCCGATGGAAATCGCTTCTTCGAAAACAAAATCAGGGATTCGTTGAGCGCGCCTCAAACGCGACGATCTCTCTGTTCTTGTGTGTACCGCCTTGACGTGGTAGTTTATATTCCGAGTACCCCTCACATGCACCCGCATTCGAACGTGGACGGGCCCGGCCTCTGAAGGCGACTAAACGAACCGCAGATTGGAAAGGCACCCGAGCGGCGGAGCGTGGAGATGCGCATCCGATGCTCGCCGGAGACTGCAGCCCAACGGCACCGCGGTTTTGGACCCCGCTCGCAGGAACCCAACGATTTCGCATTTATCGTTTGGCGAATGAAAGGGAGGTGGAAAGTGGGCGCAAGATTTCCGGCGCCAACGAAGTCCGCGGGTCTAGGTCGTCCTCGCTCGTCTCCCCCCGGAAACAAAAGAAAGCGTAACTAATCCGGGGGGTGGGATTTGCGCGATCGAAAGTCGGTTCCTCATGACCGCGGGAAGTGACGATCCCGAAGTAATGCTGCCGAATTCGGAGTGCGAGGCGCGATAGACGTCGCGTAGAACAAGGGCTGTCCATAAATTACGCAACAGCCTCGGGGGAGTCTCCAGATTCGTCATATTTCGTTGAAAGGATTCGGTTGGAAGAGGTGGCTGGTGTACTGGCCTCCGACTCCGAAGGCCCGGAGTCGAATCCCGGAAGACGTACGATTTTTTTCAGTGGTATTCCGATCCCTACTTGGGTGGTGCCATCTGGTGGACACTTCAATAACAAAATCCTGACTGTCCCACTCCGTCCGTTGAGTGGGACGTTAAACTGCGCCAAGGTTTAGTAGAGTACTCTAGAGAGTAGACTTTTAGAGTACTCTACAGACCTTGAAACTGCGCACCCCTTGGAACCTTTCGTCACGAGTAGGCTAATACCGAAACCGGGTTTTTCTCATACTTTTCCTAAAAAAAGCCTACCTCTACCACCTATCCTTAATGACTAAAATGATCTCAGACTGTCGGTGACCTTCCTAAATATCTATGACAACTACTACAGCAGCATGGGTGAGGAAGGAGGGGTCGTGGGTTTTGTTAAGAGATAACCATATTATATAACCATTATAATATACCAGGGTCAAGGAGCTGATGCGGAATTTTGAAAATCAAATGGGCCGATACTGAACTTACTAATAGAAGTCTCGAAGCTTCAAGAGGATGCTGCTTGTTATTTTAAAAAAAATACGAACACGGAAGTAACAGGAGTTAAGAACCGGAGAACTTCATATAAAATCGGGAAATTACCACTGCGGAATATTTTAGAAAGCAACGCTTACGATGCACATGCAGCATTTTCAAACGTGAAACAAGTCTTCCATCAAGTACAAATCTATTATCGCAGCACTGGAAGAACGCGAGCGCGGTTTTCCCCGCTTCGGTATTGCGGAGAACAAGTGTTTCGAGCCCAGTTCAATTCTTATGAGCAATTCATCCGCATGATATGGCTGATACCCGTTGTCATTTGTCCATTCCGATGATTTGAGAGACCACCTCATAGATTAAATTAATTAATTAAGAGACAATACTTTCTTTATGTGATTGGACATACATGCTATAGGATGATAAATGCCTGCACAGCACATAAAAGTATCAACAAAACTTGTTTGGTGAGACCTCTCTATAGTAATTTGGGAGATTTCTATACAGAGCTCGGAGAATCGTCTCGAGGTACCTAGAGGGTATCGGAGTCCGATTTATGGCTTCCAAGCTAAGGAAAAAAATGGCCAAGGAAAAACTTATCGTTTGGCATTGTCATCCATTATTTTGGTATTCAAAAACTTTTTTGAAACAAAGTTTCGTTACGGCTTCATGATTAAAGGTTAATGGTGCACAAAAAATTCCTTTTCGATTCCCAGATCACCCGTTTAAATGCAGACGTAGTATATATAAATGGGTAGGTATCTGAAAAGTTGTTCCGTTATAAAACATGATACCTACTGAATAACACTCCGAGACAAACAAGGTGGAAGAAACCTATAGCTCCAAGTCGTTCTCTCATCTCTAGTAGGACCTTGGACATAAGTGGATGGAAATATGGAAAGTGACCCATTTCCACCAAGCCTGCGATGACCATCTTCCTGACTTGCCATCAGGACCTCTCTCTCTCTCTGTCATTTTCTTTATTCCAAAACAAATAAAAGGCGCGCGCTTCCGTGGGACTCATAAACCAGTTTGGGACGCAATATTGCATTGCATAACTTCACTCGNNNCGCAATATTGCATTGCATAACTTCACTCGCATGCATCACAAGACTCTTCTACCCTTCACACAACACACAATATATAACAGACACGGTGAATTCGAAAATTTCAGGACGAGAATTCGCATAATAACGTGCAAAGGATTTCGAAAATAATAAGCGGGGGAATGCTTCGCTTCGGGACTCCGAATGGAGACGCAATTTCTGCCCTTTGGGTCACGCTATTCACAAATAGCCGTGGGGAAGCGAGGGAGGGAGAATAGAAAAAAGAGACTATTTTTAATAACATTCCTCCATCCTTGCGGCTGACCTACAGCGGTGGAAGAATTCTCCCGACTTTTCTTTCCCTCTTGCAGAATTTTATGGGACAAAGTGGGAGGGAGTTTCGGGACGGAAAGAAGGGTACAAAACTCTTCCACTGTTACCATTGTACACCGACCCTTACCTGTCCTTTGTAAACGGCACAATTATATCCTCGAGACGTCCTTACAATTATATCCACGCAATATAAATAAAGGTTCCAGGACGGCGATTCTCGAGTGTCGCGTTTGAGGGAATGAGAAACAGGAGAAATATTTCCCCTGTTGCAGATCAAACGGGGAGTGAGGCCAAAGCGCTCCATTTATTTTTAAATAATATGGGACATCCATGGTTATCACAGCACCGCCGTGTCAATAAAAGAGAAGTTACGCCTTCACATAGCACAAAATGGTGGATGAAGGGCATACGAAAAGAATTACATGTACATACCTTCTGTCCACAGGAAATCCTCGGAATAAAAAAGAGTGGACAATCACAAAATTATTCACAATCGTGTATGTATTGCGTCCATTGCGAATCGCGGAGCTGCCTCTGCCCCGCTTTAATGTTTGCGCGTCACCTGAACAAGCATCCGCGGCGGATGCTGTCTCCTCACCATTGACAATGGAATATTTTAACTATCAAATGTAAATATAAAAATGTGGCGAAGCTTGATGACTTACGACAAAGAAACCCACCGAGATGCGCACAAAAGAGAAGTTAGTACAGAGAAAAACAAAACGTATCAACGACGCAGTAGGTCCGATTCACTTTAAGCCACGGGAATCCTCCACGTTGGGCAACTTGAAAGCGTGATCTCAAGTTCCGCAGTATTTGAAAGTACAGAAAAATATGACCCTATTGGGTATAAAAAAATCAAGCTGCGTTTACATAACGGGGCAGCAAACATCTATAGGGTAGTTTCATTTCTACTCGTGCCCGTCGATTTGTATCATGATGCTATAAAAACCTTTTGTAAGACTCTTCAGAATATTGCTGACGCAGGGAGATGGCTTTTAAGCTATTTGTTCAAGAAAATGAACTTAAATACGCATACATTTCTTTGTCTATCAACGGTTAACCTCATTTTTAAAGGCAAATTTCCGTATACTACCTGGTCCTACCGTAAGGATTGCATGCGGGAATAAGACATTTTCAAATCATGAATAAAATCCGGTACCAATCGCGAATAGCCGGCTAATATTACAACCAATAGACGAAACAGCTTTGCCCTTTGGAGCAAAGCATATGAGATCACAAATTCAGTGAAATTTTCATGAAAATGAGATGAGCCTTTTCTAAAGCAATGGTCCTTCGCAGCCTATTCACTCAGCAATGGCATGGGCGTGTCCGATAGGGACGGTGACCTAAGACGAGATAAGTGCTTGGTGCTAATAGGAGCGGCGAGGTGTTTTTGAAGGATCGGATGGGGCTTCTCTAGTTGGTGTCTCAGCCGTTCAGTTGTCCTTCTCTCCTCCAATCCCCGTCCCCCAAGCCCCTTCCATGCCAAAATTCCCCCTTCCCTCTCGGATTTCAGTTTCGCCACGATCTCGTGTTCAGTCAGATGCACCCTTACAATATTCTTCGACATCGAAGTAATCGACCTTCCAAAATTTAAGGAGAGCGTGCTATAGGCTCATGAAATATCCTAGCCGAACACAACCTCAAGGTTATTCGCGATGGCATTTTTATGGCATTGTTAGGTACACATTTTGTAGTCTCATTTTCAGGGACCGTCAATTCACGAAATAGATGTCATAACTGCTGACGTGGTCTCGAGGGGTACGTAAATATTTTTTTTCCCTTTTCAGAGAGGGAAAATAACAAGAGAGGCACCCATCGGAATGTTTTTAATAACAGCAGCACGGAGAGCAAACGGAATCGGGACGTTTATTTTTACTCGCTCGTTATTTTCCTCGCTTGCCAAACCCGCTTTCCACTCCACCTGGCAAAACGTCCACATATTGATGTTGGGGTGGAAAAAGTTTCCCTGGAAAATTTTCCACTATATTCTTCTGGAAAATTTTCCGCCGATGAAGAATGGCATCTTCCTTCTCTCACAATTAGTAGCCTCCGACAGTGGATTCTCGTCGCCTTAAATTCTCCACTGGCCAAGTTACACGTGTGGATAAGGATACCGTACGATACCGAATTTGTTTGACAGTTTTTACGCTATGCCTTTTTCGAGGAAATCGCAAGTGAATGCCCAAAAATATTCCCCATTCGGATCACTTTAGAATTTTTTTCGATATGTGTCAACCTTCTTGTACACACAATTTGTGAAATGAAAGGCAATTACAGCTCCCCTAGAATACCATTACTAATGAAGAAGAAAATATTACCAATGGAATTACGAAGAGAATTGAATGTTGCTCACGTCCCATCCAGTTGCCAGCAAATACCTTAAACTCAAAGCAACATGATGAAAATTTTACTGAGAGAGAAGTGTCAGATGCTTTGGTCATCATTATAGAAATGACAGATAATACAGTTTATATAGATCCATGATGGAAAAATGATGAAAACCAAATGGAAATGATGCATCAAAAATATATAGGTATGATACACGTTTTATAATGAGTTTCATAAATAAAATGGTACCCTATTCCATATCGAATAATGATGTGGAATCTATTAGAATTCCACTAGTTTTCCATTATTATGACTGATTTTCACTACCGATAGATCGATAATGACGTTGGCGATCGATAGTAGATTCGTAATGGCCACTCCAAACTTAAACCATGGGTTTCCTACGCTCCAATATTTAAGTAAGGAAGATTGCAGTTCTATCATGATTCAAGTAAATAAGATGGAAAGTAATTTGAAGAGTTTTTTTTTGGTTTTCGTCCACAACCTTAATTCGAGGTTGGAATGAACGCTCAAAGTGTGCTTATTTTCGTTAACACAACTTTTAGCGCAACTACAAAACTGAGGGTTGGAATTCAAATTTGTAATGGCATGAATGATAACATCACCAAAGCCCGACGATAAGATTTTATCGTAATCAAATCAATCAGGCTCATTGGATAATAATTTGAATCGGCATTTGTGGAAGAAGAACTTTATTTTAGTTTAATCATCAGGTGAGCAGTAAACGTGCGTAATCGCAATTGTTTTTGTTACATTTTTTGTTTATATTACTAGACTCGAAGGTGATTTTCAGTTTTTACCCCACTTCTACTCCCGACGAATATTCCCACACACCTAGGCGAACGACGTTGCGAGGTGTAGAATTAAGCCCGCATTGCATAGAGTTCGATGAATGCTAATCGGTTGCTGCGAGATGGGGAGAGTGGCGATTCCTCGGGAACCGTGACGACGGCAGTTATAACGGTATTTTTTTTCTTAAAACAGGAACTTAAAGGAAACCAGCGCTCTTCTATTTATTAAAAGTACATAAAGTCAAAAAGGAGGAGAGGCGGCGAAGG
This sequence comes from Calopteryx splendens, assembly GCA_002093875.1. NCBI lineage: Eukaryota > Metazoa > Arthropoda > Insecta > Odonata > Calopterygidae > Calopteryx > Calopteryx splendens. Next base: position 429,531 of record LYUA01000323.1, read on the forward strand.
GAGTTGCAGCGGTTGGAACTAGGCGGAGTGGATCTAATTCAAAACTTGGTCGGCAGAGGGAAAGTGTTGGCCGAGGAAGGCCGGGGAGAATGTATACGTCGCCTCAATGTTTCATTATCTATCCGTGGGAGGGAAGGGGTTGTGGAGGTCATGGGTGCGGGGATGGAATACCCCGTGCCTTGGGAATTTCACCTCATGGATGGGATCGAAGGGACGGAGGGCAGAGGAGATTTACTTCGTCGGCCAAAAGGATTTCGCTGAAACTCGTCTACTTCCGGCCTGATGAGGAAAGGTACAAAATATCTCCAGCAATCTGTGCATGATGGAATAAATTTTATGCAGTCGAATTACTACAACTGTGTCTACTCCTGGAGTATAAAATGTACTATACAACACAATATAAAAATATAATACATGAACGGAAAAATGAAAAGATGATACACAAGAGTTTAAATGAGAATGGCAGTTGTCACCGGTTAAAAATCAATTTTACATGACGCACGGATATTTTAGCTTACACGGGTTCATATTTTAGAAATGGACCTTATTAGACACAAGCATAATCAGGTTATCAATTGAATACGAATACCTTTTAAGTAAACATACCTAGCGATAAATGCAATCATCTTTAATGATTAAATAACACTTCCATACAGAAGCGTATTCTTTTTTTACCATTATGGCAATGACGACTTCGTTAGGTAAATTCAATTAAAACTTAAAGGAAAATCCACAACAGCAACGATGGAACAAATGAAATAAATTAGCCCAGACAGTATGAAAGGAATTCGCACTAATAACAAGATTCTAGGGCAGCATAATATTTGAGTGCAAGAGTGGCGAGTGAATTTAATGCTTGGTTTATTCAGGCGAAAATTTAGAGCATTAACGTAATGAGTTCTGCCTGTGCGAAAATTTATATCCAGAACGAATAAACCTACATTCAAATGATAGAATCGGGTATTTTCTTCTTAAATTACTCCAATTGAAGGTTACTAGGAGAGTCAGGTTTATACACGCCGAGAGGAAAGCATAATAAACACGGGGCTAAGGTAGATATGCAAAATTTTCCGGATAGGATTTACATTCGGAAACCCCTTGGTCCACGAGATGGGATCGCGTGACCTGAAAGGTAGCTTTCCAAAAGCTTTAATTATTTCAGTTACCATAGAATTTAGATGAAGTATTTTCTGGAATGCTTCCATGCCATTGAGATCAATTAGGTACCTATATATTTATATTATATATATTAGGTACCTATATATTTATACCTATATTTTCGAACATGACGAACTTAGAAATATTTATATTCATATGGAATGAATGTAAATATTTTTGTTATTAAATCACGGTGGTTCCAAAAAAGTGTCCAAATAAAATATGGTGGTAAAGGTTTCAATGCTATGAAAAAATGTCTCTATCTACAGTTTGTGAACATATGAAAGAAGAAAATTTGCTGCGATAAGGTAATTTGTTCTCATATTTCATCAAACACGTCTATTCAATTGAATTTAATTTCTAAGCGAAAATGAATTAATGCCGTCGATACACACTCTAGGAAATGAAAAGGACGAGGAAAATGTAACGCTATTAAAAATAATTCGATGGATCCAATTGCTGGATATCATGAGTTCACCGTTTTGAAAAAAATATAGTGGCTTTCAGGAAATTTTACATTTCAATACGCGAAAAATCTAGCCTTAAAATTTGAAGGATTATCACTGTATTTTTAATAAAAGTGGATTTTTAACTTACGTTATTAATCACCAACTCATCATCCCATTGCATACGTTCTTGTGCTTACCTGCAAAGAAAATAAGAAAATAGAGTTATTACAAAATTGGTTAATGTGTTTTCGTTAGGTTTCTCTTTTAGGTACATTAAGTCTTTACGTAAATTACACACCGCATTTAATTAATAATTTATTTATTTTATAATTAAATATTTTATTCGTATTTTAATTGATTTATCACAAAAAATGGAATGCTTGGATGCCATTGAGATCAATTAGGTACCTATATATTTTTCGAACATGACGAACTTAGGAAAATATTAATAGTCCGGGTTTTTATTTTCATAAATATCAATCGTATGTGTGAATAGGGTATAATACTAATCTCATAGGAACTGAAAACTAAAATAGATCAGCATAAAGTATAAGGGTATAAAAATATGAAAGATGTCGACTATCTACCAAAAACGGTTTTTCCCCTCGCACAATTTGAAAAAACGACGAGTTAAAAAAAATAGACGAATATTTCATTCTAAGGAAGGGAGAGACGGATTTTCATCTTTAATCTTTGTGTGCATTATATGTATCCATTTTTACATATTATTTCCTCCCCTTCCCCACCCAGTGTTCAACCACTCCAGAATTACAGTTCATGGAAGAGTTTTTTTTTACAATATCCAGGTTTCGTACCCTTACATTTCCTACCTCGCGCCCCAATGGTGCCAAGCAGGGAATAGTGTGAATTCTTACGGATTATTAGGGATTAACACGGGTGTAATGATCGTGTCACGACAAACAGTCATTGGATTAGTGAGCGGTTTGGTCATCCGTGACTGATCCGAGTCGCACCTATGGAAAGAAAAAGAAATCGGGCGTGCCAATGAATTGAAGTCGTTAAGAGAAAGAGCGTGGGATGAATCAACTTAATCAGACCGTAAGGCAATGTGATCCATCGGGGGCATTGATGAAAATATGTCCCAGGCATTAAAGCATCCCAGTCAGTCAGTATGACCGACTGGGATGAACAATGAAACCGTAATTTTGTTACTCAATACGATCAGGAAGAGTAAGTACTTAAGTCAAATCTTCTTTCAAATTTATGCATAATCCGTAGGTCAAATACAATGAACAGAGTCATAAATTTAGTTCACGAACATAATAAGAACAAAATCGGAAAAAAAAGCCTTTAACGTATATGGAAGATCATACGCATTTGTTTGTGCACGGCATGGCACGGGAAGTTTGAAAAATGTACTTTTAGAAAGGATTGGAGAATGGTTTGTTGGGATTCTTCCCCACTGTCAAGTCCCATAGAATATAATGAACTCACTTCAATGTTTTCCAGCGAATACGCCTGGGCTACGCTGGACCATAATGCATTTTTAAAATCAATGAAAAATCAATTAATTAATTCATTCCCGGGCTGAAAATGGGTGTATGAGGTAGGCCGGGAGGTTCCTAGCCACGGAGTTAATAGTTAGATAGGCTCACGAGTCATTTTAACAATCACATAATCATGCAAACGCAGAAACAAACAAAGAAGATCGAACATATAAGAATTCCCCTTTTCACTAGCACCCGCGAAAAACTCCGCGCAATAATCCAATTGTACATTTATTAAATGAATCCCGACCTGGAGCATATGATGATAAATTAATGGTAGGCATTTTGTTTGAATTAGTAGTGTACCAGTAAAGTTAGGGTTATTGACAGGGTAGCGAGTCTATTTAGATCATAATTTAATGGTCATTAAGTGCAATGTAAAATTCTAGTGGATGTAAAAGGGAATACGGAGGAGAAAATGGAATGTAGAAGCATCAAGTGAGGTGAAAAGAAAGGAGTACGAGGAAACAGTTGAGAGAATACTGAGTGAGAACATAGGGACGAGTACAGTAGAAAAATGGTGGAAAGAGGTGAGATAAGAGATTAAGAAAGCTGCAAACGAAACAAAAGGAACAGTATATGTAAAAAGAATGAGGAAACCATGGATTTAAGAGGAGATGATTAGGATGATAAACGAGAGAAAGAACTGGAAGAACTAAACACAGGATTGGGAAAATTGAAGTGCAAAGAGAAATAATAAACAAAGGCGAAAATTAAATAAAGTGAAAGAAACGTGGTGGAAGGAGCAGTTTGACAGGATGGAGAGTTTTACGAAAACGGGGTGAAATGGGTGCACTATGCAGGCAAGTGGAAGACTGTCAGGAAGTCAGAAGGGAAAATACGTGCACACTATTAGAGATATTCCAGGAAAGGTATTAATAGAAGTGGAAGAGAATGAGACAAGATGAAAATAAGGCACAGAAGAGCTAATAAATTCACAAATAAGCGATGGTAGAAACAGATTTCTCAGCCACATTTCTCATTCAACACAATGAAACAAAGTGGTACCGCGCGTCAACGATGGATCATTATTCACGGAACCACACTTCAATGACTCCAATAAAATTATCCAGAGCTCCTTTCTGAAACCCTTCCTCATCTTGTTGGAATTCCCACGGGGGTGGGGGTCAACACCCGACGTTCGGGAATCCCTGCGCTAAGAGCATTTTGAGTTCGGAGGGACCCTTTTTCATATAGGAAATGAATGTGGTGGGAGAGGGCGGTGGGTAAGGGCATGAGAGAGAGAGAGAGAGTGTACGAGAATTCTACCATCTCCTGCCCCTCAAAAAAAAGATCCCCCTTTGCGGGCAGGCGATGGGGAGGCGAGCGAGAGATTGAGCCAGAGGTCGGGAGGATCGAAGCACCCACGGTTTTCGCTCGGGAGATGAACCCTACGGCATCTGGCTTTGGCGGCAAAGGGACGAACGGAAATGGGCACGAGAGGAAGGATTCCTAAGACTCGGAGAAAGAAAGGATAGATATGCGGTGAGTGGGACCAATATTTCCCGCATGACCGTGCACGGCTGGCATATATCCCCGTTGCGTGAGGGAGGGAGGTCTGCCGTGGCGAAGAAAGGGTTTGGAGTCGGAGGGTGGGAGAGAGGGAGATAGGGAAGAGTATAGACGGCGCGCACACTCTCCCCGCGGGGGAACGAGCGAGAGTCCGAGCAATCGGGGAGAGATGGGGTGGAATTCGAGACGAGAGAGGAGTTATGTCCGCCTCTGATCTCGAGGAAAGCGAGGGGGAGGACTGGGAGAGGGGTGGCTGGGGGGAAGTGGATGATAAGCGCACGGGGGAGGGTTAGGAGGAAAATGAAAACAAAAGACTTCCAGGCGGGAGGCCGTTGTGACTTCTCTGCCGGTTGCAAAGCGGAAGGGAGAAAAGGTCAAGTAGAGATTAGAGAAATGTAAAATGCTTTCGGGGATGGGAGGGAGCTCTCTCTCTCTGCAAAAAGAAGGCTCCTTCTCCTACCAAGAGGATGGAGTGGTGCTTTCATTGGAAGACGTCCTCGCCTTGAAGAGTTCCTTCCATGAGTTCGGAAAATATGCTCTTTGACTATACATTTGGCTGCCAACATTTTAACTAAATCATTAAGTTATTATCAGTAAAACACCCAAGACTCGAAACAATGCCATTTGAAGGTGAAAGACCCCAGCGTAATATGGATTTTGGAAAAATAATAAACTTCTCATGCTTTGGACAGAGACTTATCCGACTATAATTTAGATGCAAAGGGAGGGAAGGAGAGATTTTCAGCTTAGGCACATGAAAATGAACTAAAATTTTGACAAAACATTGTGTAGGAAACATGAAAAGTAATTGCAGTAAATTCTTGATTCTTGAGTCAGAAAAATCAGATAGGGTGTCCGAACTCCATTGAATCAAATATCAAATGAATGTTTCCCTTCCCCGCTTAACTCAAAGGTTAAAATTCGTTCATTTATAAGATTGCATTACGAAAACGCTATTCCATGAAACTAATCTTTCCAACAAATTTATCAACTACAGTTCCTATTTCAAAAGCGAAAGCGATAAGATGAAAGATTACAACGAAGATCTTTTAGATTAAATTATTTTAATTTAGAAATTGATACATGATTTTTTTCATAATTCGTATGTAGCTAAAAATAAATAAAGGTAAACATTAACTTGGCCAGAATTAACCTGGAAAAGGTTTTTAACGAGCCTTCTCTTCCACTCTATATTTAGATATCGTTCACACGGAATTTATTTGATAAAATTTTGACCAAATTTGGAAGTGCTAGTGGTAAGATATCAAGCTAACGCCTGTTTCCTTTAAACCTAATAATAGGAATCTAGGGTGTACTGAATATTCAACTTTGTTTTTGCCTTACTACGCCACTGGTAATAACTTAAAGTGAAGTTATGTTTTTTCCAAAGCATACTTCTCTATTATCTAGCTCCCTCTATCAGACTTTTCTTTTCCTTTGTGAGAATATTTCCCCATTTCCACGATAAGTTTAACTCAATTTAATCTAAAAATGTATTTATCAATCTAAAAATAATTTGCTGAAAAGAAAGAACTTTTTTTTGGATGTTAAAGCCTGCCAATTAACGCTCCTCCTCAATGATGACTGATTAATTAAAAAATGTTCGACAAAAATGATATACCTAAGCTAAGGCCAAAAAAAATAACTAGTAGTTCTTTCCACGGAAGGCGTGCTCTCTGTGAATGGAACTTATTTTAAATGCTTATTCATTTGGAATTTTCGCCTCCTTTAAAAGAAAATTTTTGCATGGTTGAAATTTCCCGAGGAGAGGTGAGTTCATCTCCCCATTCGTTCGAGTTTCTAAATTTTTATTCGGGCATTAATAAATTAAAAACATTACGAAAAGAAGAATAACTAGAGGGATTATTCAAGAGTTAGTAAAAGTGTACTATCAAAATTCACACACAATTTATTTCAATTTACCACTAACAAGTCTTAAATCATAAAAAGTTTCACAATGATTTTCCTTACTTGGAAATGCTACATTTTGCGAGCACCAGTCTGACACAAGAAACACTAGAAAGGATTTTATCTCTCTCGGGGTAATTATCTGCAAGCAAACTGGTTTTTTATGTCACTTAATTCAAATGATTTAGATGAAGTCCGGAATTTGCATTGTCTTTGAGGCATAGCGTCATATTGGTTAGACAAAATCTGTGGTAATAAAATTCCTATGTAAATATGATTAGATTTTTGGTGAATTGATGATTGACGGTGTAATAGAATGACAATATTATTACATAACCATTCCCTTACCAAAAATTGAAACCGCGATATTTATCTTAGAAAATATGACTTTACCTAAAAAGGTGGGCTTCTTACGCAAAATTTAGAGAAAATGGCCACATTATTTTTATCTTACATGTTCAATCGTCGGTTAAATTCACCACCGTGATAGAAGGGGATAAAAAATTTTCGAACGCCGAAATAGCATCCACATTCCCGGTTGTCTTTCGGAAAAAAATGAACATGAATTCCAACGGTGGAGCATAGCAAAATTGCGAAAATCCCATTTCGCGTCGGGTGATGCCCCCTTGCGGCGACAGGTTTTCCGAAGACCCAGGCTCCGGCGTAAGAATACGGCGGAAGCCTCATTCCACGGGATTGCATCCGACTGCGACGGAAATCTCATCCCTCCCGGGGATTCGTGAGTGAGGTGCGAATGACAGCCCCTCGATCATAATAATATTGTGCGCGGGAACGGATTCGCCTTGCTCCGGAATGCATCTGCAGGGGAGGACCTGGTTAGATCCGAGGGGCGATGAATTTTGGTTCGGATGCCGGGGAGAGGGGATGCTCTCGACGGTCGTACCGCGGCCGGGCCATCCATCAAAGGTGGATGATTCATTCTCAGGAGGCCCACTGCGTGAAAACACACTCCGGTTCCCACTATCCTCGAGCCCCATCTCTCGGACTCCATTCGTGAGGGTTGTACCGAGAGGAGAATGGGGTAGACCCCGGTCAAGAATATTTCGAGGATTCGGTGTTCGAAGAATTGGCAATGCCCATTTCGCGAATTATCGTCAGATGTTGCATAGGGGATAAGGTAGTGTAATGCATTGGAAATTAAACCATTTGGTGGCATTTTGGTCACATCCCCCTAAAGGTTCTCTGCCCATTCTTCTACCAGATGTTTTAAAGACAGACGATATAGATACATCAGATAACACGAATGCATTCCTAATCCCCTTACAGAGATCATTATAAATATTGTTAAAATGAACTTAAAAGAAAGACGATATCATGTGCAACTGGAGCCTACCTGTACCTTTTTCCAGTATATAAATTAAGAGGAAACACTTTCTTGTGAAATCAATGCTATCTGTGGAACAACCTCCTGAATAAATTGAAAAAAGTAGTACGATGAATTTATTTACATATAATGTTACTCGTAGATTATATAGGAGTGACAGACGAAAGTATTTTAAAATCTAGTCATTGTATAATAGGTATATTAATATGCATGCCATTACATATTATGACTTCTTGATATTCTACTAATGCAATATGTGAATTCATGGTGTAAAATGTGATAGTATTTTCAGATATGACGGGACATGAGTAGGTATATTATGTGAAATGTAGTGAAGAGGGATTTAAAATATTTTCTGATATGATATTTTATAGGGTCAGCATCTAGCGTATGCAATGATGCAATTATCTCTATTTCCCATAGGTCTCTTGGTCTTGAAATATTTTTCTATACAATTTCAACTGTATGAACGGGATATACCTCAGAATATAATGAAAGAGATTTAAACCTGCGCAGAATTTACAGGACGGATCTGGAAGGAGTTGTACAATTCGAATGATACAAACTATTCTTTTTGGCAAAATACCCAAGGGAACCTCTACTCCTATTCATAAACGTGTGCTAGGCCCCACGTTGGCACGGTAGTAATCATCAACAGTGGACTTCCGAAGCTTACGGCCATAAAAGCGACCCATTTTAAACATCCTCATTACCCCCGGCAGTAAATGCCAGGGGGATAAAATACACTTGAGGGTTAAAATAACTCGAGGGGGGCGTCGGCCGCCGACACACTTGGAAACAAGAGGGAAACGGAAGCGGAAATAAAAGTCACTCCGTCGCAGCTGCAGACAAGGAGCTGGAGGGAGTGGTGGGGGGGAGGAAGGTGGATGAGGAGATGAGGGCGGGTGCGGCGAAGGATCCCATGTTT
>LYUA01000323.1:581410-597430 GCA_002093875.1 Calopteryx splendens
TATTTATCCCTTAAGTCCCTATTTTTGGAAATTTTTGTCTTTGGAAGATGGGATATTGACTAATATTGACTCTGAGATTAGTTGGTTTGTTCCTCAGTTTAACGTAAAATCAATATATTGATTATTAACTACCGAAGAATAATATTCATTTTGAACTTGAATAAGGCAAATGGTACACGTTCTTAGTCTAAATCTCGAAATACATTAATATAATATAATACGTGAGTTAATTTTTATAAGTAATTGGTATTCTTCCTAATAACTTCCCTAAAAGCAATGAGTTAAATTCTAAAATGCATTGATATGATCGCATTTTAAGAATCATCATAAATAATATTTTTAATCAGTAAAATTATGAATATAATCCAGTAGATTTTAACAATGATAAATAAATTTTAATTTTAAATGCATAGAGTCAATAAAAAGAGCACATAATATTTTAGATAAACTCTTTAGGATTGAATATCTCTAGATTATCCTAGATCAGCCTCAACCACCTTTCATAAATAATTGCTTTTCTACACTTTTCGTAAATTAACTTTCATAACTAATCATATCTTTAATAACTAAGTTAATGTTCTCGCATACGTTGGGCTACGTAAAATATTTTGAACACATCAAAATTATGTATCACATTAAGATTTAACCACATGTGGCAGTGCTGATTTGATATCAAAATGCTCTTTAAGATAAACTAAATCGCATCTTTCTCACAGGAGACTTAAAAAAATTGACACGGTAGCCACGCTTCGAGTGGGACTCGATTCTCAAGTGGCAACCACCCGAGGTGCCGAAACACATAGTACGCAGCCTACTGTTTAATGACGTCGATTTGTCCCGGGGGCGCGTGCGAAATGGGAGCATTCACATTTCCCCCTCTTCCTGCCTTTCCGATGAACAGCGAGTGGAATCCTTTCTCAAGAAAGCGGGCGACGATGATGACGCCTCGACGGCCGCGAAACTACACCATTCGCCCGTAAAATATCGCACACTTGACTCCCGGGCAACTTTTTAATAGGAAAAAACACTCCCACGGCGTGCGTGGTCAGGTGAAGGAGCGGAGGGAGAAGGGATGAGAGGGAGGGGGTCGGAGGCGCCTGGGGTTCTTTCGCAGCCGCGAAGAGTGCTCCTGGGCGGGGTTCTCTTGAGGGTCCATTGGGCGGAAACGAGGTGCTTCCATCCCAGATTGGCCGCACCCCCGCTCCCGCACTCCGGACTCCTCGAAGCGGGTCTCGGCGTCCCTCTTACTCTCCCGCGCGAGCGGAGCGGGTGTGTGTCCCGCCCATGGCAACACCCCACTTAAACCACCTCCCCGTATCTCCCCAGGGCCACTCTCCACGCTATCACCGGCACGGCGAGAGAGGATAAACGAGGAAATAACATCAAAATTTCACCAGCGCCCCGACAAGGGGATATGAAGAGGCCGAGAGGGAGAGAGAGAGAGGGAGGGAAGGAATGAGAGGGAGGGAGGGAGAGAGAGAGAATCCGTGTCGTATGTGGAGCGAGGAGGAAATTGAGGGAAAACGTGGGGCGTAGCAGGCGAAGTTGGGGGGACGAGTACGTGGTTTACCCGCCCCACCGGAGCTCTTCGGGAGTGGTGCAAACTCCTTTGCGATTATCCCACGTCTCCGGGTTCGCAGTGAGTTAAGGGAATGCGTCCCGCCGTCGGCGACGGGAGTGGTGACTGAAAGATGGGAAAAAGGTAGGGCCAGGGACGAAGGGCGATTTGGGCCTAGAAATTGAGAGACCGGACCAGAGTGCCCGGGAGCCTGCGCGAAGGGTTAATTACTTTGGTGGGTTTCTTCGCAAAATATAGTTTCACGAAACCAGTGTGATGAAATTGAATCCTAATATTAATTCCTGGAATGTTTATATACTTTTGCATCTTATTAGTTTTAGGATTCTCATCTTTTGCTTATGGTTGCCAATGTGATTCCAATGTGTGGGAATAAACATATAATTCCCGCGGGAATCAATTCAGAAAATTTACAGTAGCAGTACAGTATTTTTGCAATAGTCATCCATAAGAAAGTATTCGAGAATGTGAAGAAGTTATAGCTCACTAAATCATTCGTTATCAAGAGGTTACGGTGAATAAATCTGGTAAAGGAATAGGGTGACCAGGCCAACCAGACGGTTGTTTCACACATTAAGTTAAAAACGATAGATTCAAGCTAAATGATTTTTAGTCAAATTTAAATAATTAACTTTGTTTGCCATCACGTTACAATATTTCAGGCTTTCAATTCATTTTGAAGTTTATCTGAAACATTCTTTGCCTACTTGGTAATGAGTTTAATCGTAAATTTTATATGCCTAATTTTTGTTCCATGCATTAAAACACTCATTTTTACTCACAAAATAGTTTAAGATATTACGGTTATTTTTAAAAAAATACAATTTTTAGCACACCATGCCAAGTTTTCAATCACAAAAATGCAAGCTGTAAGTAGGGGCACTCCAACAGGATAATAAATTAAAAATAATTTGATCTCCATCTGGCGTGGCTATCCTCCAATGGGAGGTAAAGCTGGAGTACTAGAAAATCAGATATTAAAAGATAGACTTCGATAACGAGTTGCAGTTTAGCGGACATATTGGTTGGAATTGCTGGTTCATTGAGAGTGAGTGAATTGCTGAGAGTGAGGAAATTATCCGTATCAAGCGTTGTCTGGGTTCCTTCGGCATTTTGTTTCCCCTTATATCATAACTGTGATCTTGCCTATTGTATATATTGTAGTGTGTATATTGTATATATAGTAGTGTTAAAATTATTCCTTTGAGGTAGTACGGAACTCAAATGATTTTTATTTTTTCCAGCAGATTCTAGGAATTTTTGTGGTTCAAGTGCCTTCTATTCTAAGTATTAAGGTATTCTTACTTTATTTTATAAGTATAACAATAATTGCCAAAATCTAATGTGATGCTTCCTGCGTTAAAAATTTTTATCAAATAAAATATGAATTCTTTGTATTGTAATTTTCTGACGAATTAAATTTTCCTGATCTTTTATCAAATGGCTATTTCAAGATGAGATCGTATCAATGTGAAATATAATTTCTTCTAAATAACAGGGGAGTAGGAAAAATGAGCATTCAACTAGATGAATATGATTATAAATTGTTTCCATCAAGTAAGAATAATTATATTACTTTATTACCCGATTTTTCTTTATTTAAAAAAAACAGGTAACATTTTCTTTGATGGCAACCTTCCGAAAGGCAAGGGAAGGGAACATTATATTTCTAACAGAGGAAGGGCGGATGTCGGATGCGTTCAACTTTGCGTGGGATGAGACAGAGATATGCTCCGAAAAATTAGGAAAGATGGCTGGTGACACGGGTCGAAATAGCATTTCATTGCAGCTTATTTCACACTGCCATCACAACTAAATTGCTAAGCTGTCACCATGATTTCGTAGAAAATATGGAGTTACGTGTTTGGCGTAATCTGCTCAAGTCCTAGCATAAAACGCTTTCCTGGAACTGCCGTTGTCCCTTGGACTATTTCGCATAAATGGCAGTTAGGATTATAACGACATGAACTGGGATTACTTATGACGTAGTTTTCGCGGCAACGAAAAGTAAGCTGTGAGATCGTTGCCTCTCAACATGAGGATGAACTGCGAAGAAGCGGGAAAGTGGCAGGGCTTTTCGGAGTATTTCCACGAACGCTCAGAGATAACGTGACATTTCAGAGTGGAGCTTGAGTGAACATCTTTAACGAAAATGTTGAACCCTTCAATGACCTATGTCGGAAGAATATGGGTAGTGAAAAAATGAGGAATTCAATAACCCCGGGCTTCACTTGGTGAAAATATACGCACCCATGAATAAGTAATGAATATTTTCGCAATAACTTATCTAGGTTCTACCGGTTTAAACTCATATGCGATATCATCATATTATCTCATTGCAATCCTGATGACGTGCTCTATTGCTCAAAACTGTTAACATTTAAATATATTATTGTGCATAATGTAAGGTTGCTTAAAAGAATGGTTAAAGAATCAGGTGTATTTTATTTGTATTTTATCTTGATAACGAATTGAATATTCTTGCTCTAGGTATGAAATGGCAATTTATAAGTTGGTATATTACCAATGTGAAATATGAAATGGGAATAACTCTAAGCGGAAAACATTCATCATTATCAGATACGCCAGTTTGCTTCTTCTGTCACGGTAACTGACGTTTAAATAGTACCTACTACCACGCCAATCCATGTTGGGGTAATAAATGAACACATATTTAAAATAAAAAAATACTTTAAATGTCTATGATAATGCTTAAGACGTCTCAGAGACCGGTGCAGTCTTTTTTGGGAAAAAATAAAATCTTAGATTTCTCCAGAGCAAAAAAAATTATAGGTACCTATTTGATTCATCAGAAGTTTGGGGAATGAGAGTTGAGCATAGAAGGCTCTTTGGGGAAATCCAGAGAAGGCAGGAAAAGTCGATTCAGGGCGTGATGAGCGGCAATGGATTGCTAAAGAATGTGATAGAGGGTAGAATGTTGGGTAAGCAAGGGAGAGGGAGAAAAAGATTANNNNTTGGGTAAGCAAGGGAGAGGGAGAAAAAGATTAGGCATGTTGGATGGAATGAAGGGAGTTAGGAAGTATGCAGAAAGGAAGAAAGGGTTACTGTAGGGGTGTGTCCATCAGGAAACTACCTTATCTGGTAGATTTCCATAAAAAATTGATTCATCAAGTTAGAATATGTTGTTTCATAGTTAAAAGTGTAATAAGTGGATTTTGATTTCACTACTGAGTGCTATGCAAACCAGTAACAGTCTAAAAATGTATTTATGAAGATAGAGGGAATTACTTTCAATAACTCTTATCATAAATTCGGCAACTCCTTCGAATCAATCAATTCGATTACTTATATAGATGGACCTATTTTCTCTGCTATCATGTATGTTTAATGTAAAATAAAATAATTTTAAATGACGCTATTTTGCATAGAAGAGTAACTAATTACTGTATTGGAATAAAATTAGATGACGGAAAACATGAATTGTTGAAAATAAAACATTTCACCTCCTGTCACACTACTACGCTTCGTGAATGTTGTTGAAACGAGGACGGTAAGGTTGATCCGGACCAAAAAAGCTCCGCGATATGGAGAAATTCATAACAGCCAGCTGGTGCCGACGTCCCCCCAGAGCCAACCATATGTATACAAGCGCCGATGATGAGAGCTTACGGACTTTCACACAAACACAGGGCAAAAAGCGCAGTGATACGGCCCTGTCGGGTGTACGGACGGCTACGAGCTTTGCAAATGACACCATGCAAAGACACATCTTTGGGGGCGCAGTTGGAACCATGCGGATGGCGGAGTCACGTGCAGGCCCTCTTGAAGCATTTTTCAAAACACGAGTTCTGAAATGAATGACACAATTCGCGATAATGAACCGGGACCATGGGCATCAACACGCGACAGCACGAATATCTTAGGCCTTTAAACTTGCCAATAACCATGGCGACGCGACGGCTGTAAAGAGGCAAGGATCTGAATTTCATAGGGATTAATAATAAAAATGCCGTGCAAACGGGTACAGGTATTTATCGGATTATTTAGTAACCATTATCTCCCGGTCAAGGAAGGCCCTACGAACTAAGCCCAGCTACACTTCAACGCACCTCTTAACACGACACTAAACACCGCAGCAATTTCTTCTATACCAATTCAAAATAAATCACAGTAATCGACCCGAAGGTCGGTTTGGTAGGTGAGGGTAGAGCGCACCCAGTACTAAGCCCAACGGCGTGTGAAATTCGCACATTACCGGGGTAATAAGGGCGGCCAGTTCCTTTCCCTGTACCGTCTTTGATGTCTCAGGATGACGTGATACACAAAAAATGGTACACAGCTTGGTTGAAGCTGTGGGTGCCTATATAGATTTTGTAAGTTTTAATAGTTTAATTTAGGACCATTTTCTTCATTAAATATGCACTGTATTTTATGACTTGACTGAGGTCGATTGTTAACTAAATTTAAGGAAAAAAAATATTGCTGTTACCATCGTTAAAAATTACAGATAAAAATTGAAAGAAAATACAATATACTATCGCTGTTAATTATGCTGTTGCAGGAATTCTGACAACAATAGTATCATCAAAATATTGTGGGAATACAGTTGTTACAAGAGAGGGCAGAGAGTTTCGTTAAAAAAATAAATTTCAAAGGAAAACATATCGTGACATTTGAAGAGAGGTGATACGCAGAGTGAAACGTTTGCTGCATTGCATTGAAAGGAGTAAGATCGACCTTAAAATATTCTGAAAAATGAAGTATGTAAGCAATCACATGACCAGTGTTAATGGATGACTATGCATGACAGATGCGATAACATGTAATGATTGTATCGAAGACACCAAGTGCGGGATCAATGAGTGAAACCCTTCCATATGGACTTTCTAGTAAAATTAAATAAGAGTGTTTATTTTAATCGTAATTAATAGAATACGATGAAGCATATCGAAACGAAAGAAATATATTTCTTCAGACAGTGAAATCTTAACATTACCATTCTACCACGGCCACCGAGTCATTTTCGACAACATCAAAGTGCTTTCTCACAGTTTGACATCTTTTATTGTCTATGGCTTGTGCGGTGATTACAGGTACACGAAAGCCGCATTGGTATTCTAAGTCTTAGCTATTACCTGTAAAGGGGCAGGCATGCTTTTGTTAGGTAATCATTGCGGTCACGTCTGGCATATACGAAATAGTAACTCCGAACTACCCTGTCGTGATTGCGAGAGTTGTGTTTAACCACCGGTTGAGTGACAATCGTCTAAGACTCCAAATTGTTCCAGGATAGCCCGAAATATTTTCATGCCTTAGGGAAACGTATACAATTTCATGAGTCGCAACTAGAGGCGCGAGGGACGAATGGAATTCTCGTATAATACAACAAACGAAGAGGAGGCAGAGAGACAGAGGCAGCGAGAGGGAGAAGGGGATTGAATTTCGAGTGGAATGGCACTGGATATCCTCCACCCTCGGGTTTCTCGTCAAATCCCATCATTATGTTATCCCTATATTATCCAAAGGTTATGAAATTATAAAGGGACGACGGCCTTAGAAAAATTATAATAAAAATGGCAGACAATTATAATTTGGCACCTTCCGCAACTAATTAGGTATGCTACTAAAATTAACCGAACCATCCCTTCGAAAGGAAAGTTTTCCTCATACGAGAAGTTTTCCACCTTTAAATAAAATCTTTCTCCGTGATGGCTGCCGGTAGTACACAGTATATTTTAATTTGAAGAAGCTATCGAAGGGACCCTAAAAAATAATTACCCAATAAAAGATTACAATAGTTTGTAGAAATTCAATTATCAATATTCTTCACTTGCTCCGTGAACAGTGAAATTACCTTTTTAAGTATCCATTTTGAATCGTAAATGACCCTTCTTGATTGAGGCACATAAAACATGTCACTATAAATCTCATCGTACAAATTTATTGAGTGAAATCATTGAACTGAGTCAAATATATTTCACGAACGCAATGCATCTGCGTCAACTTTCTTGAGACTTGATCCTCCCACCCCCATGAATACAATTTTCCGAGAAAAACTACCACTAACGCATTTTCCATAAGCAGGGATGTGCGCTCATGACACACTCCTTTAAAACAAACTGCATCGCAGGGCTGCAGATTTTTTGTTCGCGATTTTCGAAAATTTGAATCGTCATTTATTTTCTTTTTAAAGGGGGTTTCCGTTTCAAGTGGAATCTCAGTGTCTTGGACGTAGTCCTCTAGCATGGTGTGTAGAAAAAAAGCTTGTTTAAAAAAATGAAAGCATTATTTTATTTGATTATCTTACGCAAATAAATCATAATAAAAATATCGAGATCCGCATTGAAAAAAAAACATTTTGCTGATCGGATAGGATAAATGCCAGACCGGCATGCCATTTTTCAATCAAAAGGTGATTGATCGACACCTGGGTGATAAGGATACGCTGGCAAACGTATTGGAATGCGCTCCTTTAAGAAATCACGATTGAGAGAAACTCGTGAAGGTGGATGCGAAGAACACTTAAGCTGGTTTGCCGGAAGGGACGGCTAAACCCCAGGATACGTGATTTATTTATTTTTTTCCACTGCGGACCACCGCCTACTCTCGCGTAACGACAATTAAGCATCACTCGGTCCAGAAACCCGATCGTATGGGTCCCGTGCTTAACTACTCACAAACTTGGCCCTCCACCCTTGTCTCACGTTCCTCCCTCGATCCCTCCGATTTTCCCATTCCATTCCCTCGCCCTCTATCCAATTGACACGAACCTCTCACTCTCTCTTTCTCGACCACGAACCCTCTGAACACTTTCCCCGCACCCTCCTCNNACCCTCCTCCCCCCCCCCCCCCGGCCAACTCCTCCGCAACACTTCCATCCCCTTCGGATAACCTTTCCTTTCTCCCGCTTCACCGCTTCCCTTCGGATCCTCCCCTAAACCCCTTCCAACCCTAAACCCCGGCTCTTTTGAGTATTGGCTGAAACCAAGAGCACAAAAAAGTCACCACGCACAACCCCGCTCATTTCTTTTTTTAGCTTCTCCCCCGTCCCCCGCGACCTCCTTCCCTCACTGCATGCCCTTTCGACATGTCCACCCTATCTCTTTTCTCCGCTCGGAATTATTTTCCCGTCCCTCACTTCCTGGTTCAACTTTTTCTCCCCCCCTAACCAATCATCAAGGATTCCATCACAGCAAAAGTGACAGGAGCTAGGGGACTTTCTAATGGAACTCAACCAGGTTCCGCGATGATAATCATTTTTTTAGCGAAGGAGTGATATCGGAGTGTTATTCGAAGTCGGATAGTTATTTATAGTGAACCGCTCATAAAGAGTAACGAAGATATTCATATACTCATTGAATATTAACATGTGTTTTAATGTATAACATCTTCTGCCAAATGAAATTGTTCCAATTCAGCGAGAAATACTTTTAAGATAGTCTCCCTAATAAATTCAACATAAAATTTTTCCCCACTATCCTATGAGGTTAATAGCAAATGATTAATGCAAGGGCAAATAAAATTATCACACAGATGGATATAATTAATATAATAAATAGAGATGTCAGTAATATGGGTTATAAAAGTTGGCCAATACATTTATGGCATACTAATACCATTAATGTCGGACTGTACAAATATGTACCCATATTCACATACTGTCGCCCGCTGTCCCTCCCTCAATCCCTTGGAGGACCTCCACAAGAGTAACCTTCCGTCTTCCCTCCTCCATTCCCAACCTCACCCTCGCACGAGAAGAAGGGAGAGGAAAGTGGAGAGTCGCCTTTCTTCCTCCCCGTCCTCATCATCCTGTACGCCGCGTCTCCCCCAAGTTTGAAAGGAAGGCTACAGATAAGGAACTCCGACACCTACAACCCCACCCGACTCCCTCTCCTCTCCCAACCTCCCCCCCAAAAAAACAGCCGGTATTCCCCGGCGACACAGGGTGGTGGACGAGGGGAGAGATCTCCTGTGGTGAATTGACCCCTCGGCGAAATCACGGAGAGGCCAAATCCCCCCAACACGATGCCCGTCCCCACTCCTCCCTGCGCTGACCTTGTTCGACCCAGCGACCTCCCACGTACCCACCCTTCGCACCCACGGTGAAAGCGCACGGTGCGGTCGAGTGTGGCCCCTTGTGGACCCCAACAAACTCGTCGCCCCCGCGTTCTTTTTTTCCCCTCCACTTCCCCCCCACCTCCCGTCCACAGCGAATGTCGCCGGACCCTTACCGTCCCTCCTGCACGCACCTCGGTCCCCTTTTTCAACGGTGCCCCATCCCCACGCCCCCTCCACCGGACGGTGGGACGAATGGGATAATGCGACGCACAAAATGACACGCCGGTGCGACGACGCGATGCTTCCCACGTCTCAACTCCGCAAGCCGCCACGAAGCAGTGCGGTAATGGGGTGTTAGGTCACCAACCATAAGTAATTAGGATAATTGGTCATCCTAAGAACGCGAAAACAAGAATGAATAAGAGAACATCGAAAATTACAGGACGTCAATACATTATTAAGAGATTGACAAGCGTATAAACTGGATTCAATCTCACCAACAAGTTAAAAGAAAAAAAAGCCCTCCAAAATATGAAAAACGATGAAGGGAAAGACCAAATTAACGGTGGCTTGAATGCTTATCGCCATCATAGGAAAATGACCTGGCATAAAAAAGGCGAAAGCGCCTAATATGAAGACGAATCCTTAAGAGCCTAAAATTACGAAGAAACCACGCAATTTTATTTTGGGGAAGTTCAAATTGTTTCACGTGACGTTGGTGCTGTGGTCACTAGTGTGGTCATGAATTATGAGAAGGAAAGAAAGCATTCATTTTGCTAACATCGGGCACCGCCTTGTTAAATCCGAGCGGTGCTCCATTCCCACGATCGGCTCCCCCGGTAGAAAATCTTTCGAGGCAATGCAGAGCGGGTTTTTCTGAAGGTTGCGGTAATAGCTTTTTTTGTTGTCCGCACAGAGATGGAGGAAGTGTTCACTCTTGGAGTGCGATGGAATTTACATGCAAACGCATAACCATGAAGCAACCTCGTTTTCGCATCCGACTTAGATTTTCCGTCACCTGTGGGGCCATTCGGAATGCAAGTCACTCATAGAAAATCCGCGATATCACAATATTTGTCCAACTCTCGACTTCCAACGCAAACGAAGCAGTAGATGGCTGCAGCGCCCATTATCGGTCATTTGTCCATCGCCATCGTGACTCACCGACTCCTCCGAATCTTCCTCCTGAAGAAGGATCGATTTCAGAGCACGCAAGGTAGTGTTGTCTGTCATGAGAGTGTCACGACAAAAAATACATGCGCATGCATCGCAGAACTGGATACAGGGACGGCCGCGATGTTGTGATGATGTGGTGTTCCCTCAATTTGGGCACGAGAACGCCAGTGCACGGTGACGCACGTCGCTCACACGACGCCACCCCCAACCGCATGCAAACGAATGCAGTATGAATGTTATGGAAAATGCAGCGGGTGGGTGATGTGCTGTGGGCGAGTCATAACCATCCCATTTGCATCGTGGCGTCGTCGGAACAGTTTCCCCCTTTCCTGTTCCAACGTTGCGGTTTGGCAATCCAAAGCAAAATGGCGAGCGAGAAGACGAATCTCAGGGTCAAAAAGAAGAGTGACACGGATGTGATATGCAATCGGACACGAGATGCCAACCATTTTACGGTGCGAAGTGCTAACGTTAACGAAACATAAACGAGCCTTAGGCGGTTTTAAATTTGCATCCCGCTGAGGAGCTCCGATTGAAACACCGCACGGGCCTGGTTTAATTACCCTCCCCCTCCTCTCTCTCTACCATCTCTCTCGATCCCGTTGTCGCTCCGACCCCATCGGCGAGATTATTTACGGGTGGAAAATTCTCGGGTGACATTTGCGCCCGGAATTATTCAATACGGAAGGAGAGAAACACAGGGCGAACGTTAAAGAAATACCATTCGACGGTTAATAACGAACCGTTTTCATTGCTTCCGTCATAAATGTATGGTCCTTTGGGAAAGCGGCGGAGTGGTATTTATTGCGACGGGTTATGTCGACTGCGTGGGTCACGTATTCGCTGGCCGATCCACTGCCCGTATTTTTGGGTGAAAATAACTTTCAAAATTCCTTCCTTGCCTCTTTCGAAGTTTTTATTCGTTACTTTTGCCAAAAGTGTTACCGACTCTTTGATTATAAACTAATTACTATTGGTTTTAATTTAATTTGATCATAATTTGTTTTTTTAAATAACTATAACGCTTTTGAGATACAACTGAAAGAATTTTTTTTCCTTAGGAAAAGTTTCCAATAAGATCGATTCACCTTTAAAAACATGTTTTACGCATCTGAAACACTTGCTAAAAAAGTTTAGCTTGGTTAGTGTTTGATGCAATGAGTATTTCTTAGATACAAGAAATGACTTCACGCCCAAACTTTGTGAATAAATAATTTGATGGTATTATTTTTTTAACTACACAATGTGTTTATTATGAATATTAATTTTAAGATGATTTTAACTACGGTGAAATTCAGGAGTACTTAGGGTATTTTGCCGATGAAGGGATTATTTCCACACTAGTGGGATTTCTTCACTTAGCCAATAATGATTGATTGTTGACAATTTTAGGAGCACATCTCGCTCTCTCTGATTGGCACATACACACACGTGCCGACTTGCAAGTTCCCCGTTCTAGACGTAGAAGTTTCTCTATTCCGACACCCGAGGTCACGGGAATGACGAAATGTCGAAAAATTGGCCAAACTTCAAGGGGTGACGACCCTGCCACTCAACTCCATCAACTCCCCGAACTCCCTTTCCTATTCCACCCCTGCCCTCGCCCTTTGTCTTGACGACAGCAGCGCCGGAGAGGCGGCGGAACGGGTAAACACGGGAAAAGGTTTCGTGAGGTAATATTTCGGGTGAGAACATGGAGGCGAGTGCGGCCGTGGGTTTACCTCCACTCGTGGAACGTAAAACCGAGGGACGAGAAATGTTTAAGCAGCCTCCGGAAGAGAAGTAGCGAAAAAACACGTGGGTCTCACTGATCTGCGCCGGTGATATAAGGAGAGTACACTTGTCCCATAAGAAACAACGTTTCCCGTGTGCCCTCGAAAGCAAACACCGTCAAATGTAAACACACGTGATGGCATACCCCGTCTTATGATGTAGACTACCCATCCACACAGCTTCGCGTCGCTTCGTCCACAAGTAATCCGGCAACCTCCCTTAAAATCGCGGTGAGAATTAAGGTAACCGAGATATAAATACAGATTATTGACGTAGAATGATCGCGTCGAGCACGACCAGCTCCTATGGATATCAAAAATACCTTCTCAGCATTGAAAAGAAAAATTGACGTTTAATTTTCATACGAATGCACATACCGTTTTCGTCGCAGAGTGGGCTGAAATTGAGAACAGGCCAAAACTCAAAATCTTTCGCCTTTTATCTCGCATAAGAGAATGGAGTATTATTCTCTCACAATTTCCAGACTGCAATGATCGACAGCTTTTTATTTGGTTTTTGATGAATCCGCTAAATCAGTAGAATCTCTCTGATTTGAAGACAAGAATTAAAAAATCCCTGTTCAAGTTTTCTACGAAAAACTGATAGGTGTTGGTATTGCTCCCCAATCCTTTAGTCATTAAATTCCACTCA
The DNA here is from genome assembly GCA_002093875.1 of Calopteryx splendens. NCBI lineage: Eukaryota > Metazoa > Arthropoda > Insecta > Odonata > Calopterygidae > Calopteryx > Calopteryx splendens. The sequence goes on from LYUA01000323.1 coordinate 594,606, forward strand.
TGTAAAATATCTAATTAAAGCATGTGTTTTGATAAAAGGGATTCAGAGAAGTATTTGTTTATTTGAATAGGTTCAAATAAGTTTATGACACATTTAAATATACCCTGTTTTCCACCTAATTTCCCCATAATCTAGACAAAAACATGTTTCGGGCAACGTTCGACCGAGATGTTTAGATCAGCAAGAGTGTCGAAGAGTGAAGTATCTATTATATACGTATGAAATAGGATCTTGGCCAAAATTACCTCCCCTCCTCTACGAATGAGATATGCATAGTAAGGAGAGAAGCAGTCTGGCTCGGAATTTGGGTTGGAAATTTTTACTGTTGTTCTCGTTGAAGATCCAAATCTTCCGGGATTTCTTCCGCGTGGGTCCATTTTCTTTTCTTTTCTTCAATTGCTTCACTCCGCGGAAGCCTTCACAGCGATGTTGTTCTTGTTGATCTGAGCTCAAACTGTCGTGACCATCCCTGAGATATTTCTCTTGCATAGCAATGTGCCGGTAAAGTCATCTCCACAGTAACCCTCAACCCTTTAGGTAAATAGAAACACTTTACGCGGTCACCAGCTGACCAGCCAATTGTAACGGCACTGGAGTGGGAAATATTTTCTAGTATTTTATCGGAAAGGCAGATTTCCAACTATTAACTCATTTTGTGTTTTTTTCAAAAACATTCTAGTTACCTCTTACTTGCAGGCCTTTCCTCTAGTGAAAAAGGGGGACAAAAACGATGTCACACCCCGACAGACAGGACTCATCCTATGGGTCCACTTCTCTCTTCTCCTAGACCCTAGGGAGTACGGGTTCTCCAACATAATGAAAGGGGTATTTTCGATAATGCCTAATTTCTATTTGTTAGAAATATTTATTTCTTGCAGTCCTTGGTTAAGACATGAACATCGAATTCAAGAGCTAAAGTATGCGGGGGTCTGAAAATATTGTGGTCCTAATGGCCACAATAGCGAAGATTTGAATTTTGGCCAGCTTTTTTCGATCTCATCCCACTGTGCGCCGTTTCCTTTGAAACAGGTACCACCCAGTAAAAATCTGCAAGATACTAAAGGAAATCTTCTTCCTTTTACTAAGATATTCTATACTAACCTTTCCCAGCACACTTATTTCACCTCATTAACAATCATTAATTGCATCTATCATATAATCGCATCTTTTCCTGTGACCTTCCTTTTCCTTCCTTCCTTTTCTTTTCCTTGTCCTGAGGGACTCTTCAACCACATTCTCCCATGTCTTTCCCGGTCTACTTCTTCTCAAACCATTCTCTCTTCTCTCATACATTATCTCCCGAGTGATTCACCTCACATCCGTTCTCTCACCCTGATCTTAGGAGTGAGGCAATATTCTAACGCAACGATTTGATACCCTCGATAAACAGTAATATTTTTACTCACTCCTTTTTGCAGGTATTCATGATCCGTCTATTCATGCAAATTTTTACTATCCATAACTTTCCTCCATCGATAATCTTTCTTACACCTACTGGCAATATACACAAAGTTAACTTGTTGAATCATTAAACCGTTTCCACTCACCTTAGAAGCATTCTCCAAACCAAACACCACTAGTTTCGTTTTTTCCTTTTGCTCTCAATTTCATCTTTTTCATCTTTCACTGGTTTAACCTATCCGTTACTTCCTCATTCAGCATAAAACCCCGTTGGTGGATCCCATTGGGTTCCTGATCGCAGAGCCTTGAGTTCAAATCCGACCGGATAAATCCTTTGGATACCCCCAACTATATCCAAGGGTTGCAATTTTTTGCTATTGGAACTACGCGGTAAACCTGGGGTAGGCGTTTCAAGGAATAAGAACATAACCACCCCCACTCCCAAACCCGAATACCCTACGTGAATCATAAAAAAACATGAGGGCTTTTTTGGAGGTTGCCTCCACCCTCATCCACAAAAACAACCTGTTAGTTAGCCATTATGGATTTCCTCGATCGAAATTAACTTAAAACAACAATGAATAGATCATAATTAGTATTTGTAATTTATCAACAAATTCTCACTAAAATTTTTATTTTCCCAGCGCAGAACCTTTTTCTCTACGCTTCTGGCGTCACTTTTGTAATATCTGAAATCAATTAATGATTGGATTATGTTGTAGTAGGTATCTGTGTATTTATATTACGAACCCCGTATAAACATTCATTCTAATGAAAATGATCAAAAGAATGTTATTAGAACATCGTTAGGGATAGTATAAGGGGTAATCCAGTGGATAGAGCGCTGAGCTGCTAACCGGAGGGCGTCGGGCTACTTACCGGGTTCGATTCCGGGTGACACCTCTGGACACCCTCAGCTTCGCCCAAGCTATGTACCATTTTTCCAGGTACCAGGTAATCCTGGGAAATCAATGGCGGTCAGGGAAAGGAACTCTACCCTCTACCCTTATGTGTGAATTTCACACGCCTTTGGGTGTAGTACTGGGTGAGCTCTACCCTCACACACCTAACCGACCTTCGAGTTGATTACTGTGATGATTGATAGAGAGTATGCCCAATGAAAAAATGTTTTTCGGATAGTTCATAATTTCTTAGTTAATACATGGAAGCAACATCAAATGTTTTTAGAGCTTGGGAAAGATAGAGAACTCATATGTAATAAACATTTATGTTCTACTGTACACCAATAGGTCAAAACATGCACTTGTTTGTTCATCTATTTCGCAGGATTATTATTGTTGCCAAATGAATAATAATGATCTGTTGTGAGCAAAGCAATATATGTAGAATACCATGTTTCTTTCCTCCTATGCAGAAAATATGCATGCATGTAACAAAATAAATATTCTTAAATTCTTTAAATA
>LYUA01000323.1:663214-676439 GCA_002093875.1 Calopteryx splendens
ATTTTTTCTATGTTTATGTCGGCCACCGCCAATGACTTTTATATTTATATATATATATATATGTATATATATATTATATATATATATTATATATATACATATATGTCACAAAGTTATTGTCGTCCGATTCTCTTTCATTTGGCTCCATTCCCAATACTAGCAACTGATTCCTCCAACTCCCGACCTCTATCTAGATAAATTGCGTGGAAATCCACCCAGTACCGCTCACACTGTGTCTCTCACTCGTCCGGGTCACGTCGAACGGCAAACGGGGAACCTTATTCAGCATCAAGCTCTACGTAAGAACAAACAACGTCGCCCCCTGAGATAGGCTTAATCCTTACAGTTCCGATGATTTACGACGACCCAGTCTACTGTCAATTATCCCAGGGGCACACCTCGTTAATTCTCACATCCATCTTCACTCCTCGGAGACCCAACATCTTCTGGTCTCCTGATCTTCGCCCACCAACCGTTGCCTTGAGTTCCGTTTTATCCCGTTTATTCCGATAAGAGCCTCTCTATCTATTCCACGAGTGAATGCAGTGGTGGATGAATGATTTTATTTCGTAAATTGGACTCAGGAGAACCATGATTTCGGACCTCTCGGTCGAGCTTGCTCCGAGCTTAGAAAATAAACGAGCCCGTAAAGGGGATATAGCACAGGAAGAAAAATTCAGAGACAAAACGGGGTCGAATTATGTATACACTATCGAGAGTCATAACATATGAAGAATAAAAATAACTCATGAGAATTGTTCTTTCATATACTATCAGATGCGAGTTGAATACATTTTATGATTGATGGACAGAGGATTCAGGATTAAGGACCAATTAATTCATTGGTAAAATATTTGCCTTGCCCCTTTCGCGAACACAATTTCAGTCTCTTCAACTGTTCTTTTGGTTTTAGGCACTTCTATGTCTGCGGTTATTATATGCAAACCCCTATCGCCACCAATAAGGAGTACCTTTTGACGCCTCCGTAGGTATTAATACATTAAACGGTCCGCAAATCTTTAAGAAAGGGTTTAGCTGGGCGACTCGCCAAGATATCCCGGCCGGCAGACCTTTCCATCATTCGTTTCGATGTTTGACCAACGTGAGACGCTGAGTCATAATATTCGGGCGGAAATTGCCACTCCATTGTAACTACGGCTTGAATCACAAATTCTGAGGGACACGTCTTCTACTCTATAGGAAAATGATTGATTACATTTCCGACGGAACTTTCTAACGTAGGCATCTGAAAAACTAGTCCCTGCTTCTTTTAGAGAAAGCAGAAATGCTCCAGGTTCATGAAGACAGAGCCCACACAAAAATCCTGATTCACTCATCATGACGCAAGGGCCTCATCCTCAAATACAGGTCCCTGCCTTCCCGTGCCGTTAAGAACGCCAGATTCCAGACACTATTACTTTTTTCGGCCGCTTGTTGTTTCGGTATTCCTTTCTTCCCCGCTGTTACAACAGTTGCCACTTCGCCGCCTCGACCGGTAATAGTCCTCCGCCCGACAAAAGAGCCGGATCCTCCTCCAGGACCCTCACAGCGTCAGCCACCCGAGCGTGTAACGATGTAATCCCCTCGAAAACCAGAAATTTGCGTCATGCGCTTAATCCCCCAGTTTGTATGAATAGGTATTAATATGCATGGGGTTTGAAACTATGATTCTAACTCTCTCCCTCTCCATCCATGATTATCCTCCTTGAAACCTCTGTTTGTGCAAATACTAGAGCCCCCGCGATTTGGAACTACACAGACAAGCAAGCACGCTAGAGTGAGGGAATACGGCCGCTTCCATCATTGTTTCTCTCCCTAAAGCCCCCTCCCCACTATTTCTGTTTAGCTTAGAATTATCGTTCTTGAGCGCGGCTGTTCTTCAGGATTTACGCTCTTCGGGAGAACGGGCGCGGCGAGAGATGAAATGTTCCATAGACTCGGAAAAAATAACCAGAGTCACGTTCTGCAAGGACGTAATCCCCGCTTGACCTTTATGCCTCAGTTTCCACGAAGTGACCGTCGATTCGCCTACTTGCTACCGTGAAAAATCTGTGAATTTTTTGGTTTCAGTCCTCCAAATATCCATCCAAAGGCAATGCCTAAAAAAAGAAGCGAAGCATTTCTTAGAGGGCTAAAGTAGGTTTTGAGGAAATTTAAATGCAAACGAATAAGCAATTGCTCAACCGTTGAAAAAAATTAAAAATATTTAGCGCATTTTTACTGAGCATGTTCCATTTAGAAATAACGAACACCTTCCGATATGAAGAAAATCAAAAAGGTGGGATGTCACGTCCAACATTAAAAGTAATGTCCAAAACTAACTCCAGAAAATTTTGAAGCGCTGATCTTCTTTGTTAAGTTCACGAAATAATTTCCGCGTTTGTTTAGACGATTTTCACTGGAAAACTATAAATCTCGTTTAAAGTAAATATATCACCTTCTAAGGTGGCGATCGATACTTACGGACTTCTCGAAGTGCTCTTCGATACACATATTACCAACAGTCTGTGTGTGCTAAATACCGATTGGAAACCGATAACCCGATTGTCGTAAAAGGGACCCAAGATTAAGAGCAGAAACTTGATGAAAGCAGGAGAAGAATCGACGAAGGGCCCCTGTGAAATCTCATCCCCCTTCTAGAATGCCCACGCAAGCAAGCAAACCTTGGTCCCGCCTTATTCGCCAGCCACAATCCAGCCGGTCGTCCATCCATCAAACCGCGACGGGGAGGTTCAAGGCCCCCCTACGACCATATTTCACCCCGCGTTTTCCTTAGTTCCCTCTCGCTGCGGTATCATTTCACACGTCACTCCTCACCCTCATCCTTCTTGCGATTCCCGAGGGAAGCCCTCTTTTTCTCTCATCATACTCAGCCTCCCTAACGGTGACAATAAAATATTTTCTCGCGACAACCTCAAAAGACGGTGGTTTTAATAATCCCCACGAGACGACCCTTTTTGAATTGTGTCCATGAAGGGAACATGCAAACTTAATAAGCGGATTGGATCAATCAGGGAACTCTTGACACACTGGATAGGTATACAGAAACCCTTATGCTTCGCATAATCATCTGCATTATCCCGACCGATCCTGACTTGCAAAACAGTAAGTAAATTCCACGGCTATACATGATTGTCATCCTGGGACGTTTGGGACATCGGACGGCTTGAGAATAGTTTTTGCGAAATTGTTTCGGCCGAAAGTTGGTGATCCTCTACGTTGCGTGAACTTTATCTTCCAGATGCAATTGTTTTGAGTCACGTAGGAGACACGGGAAAAGAGCAATCTTACTGATGAGGGCAAAGAGATGAAGACGGGTCTTGGGAAACCGGGAGACTTAAATTAAAAGTACGAAGTTCGGCTACCTACTGGAGGGTTCCGGGTTCAGGTGTAGGTGATATCTCTGGAAAACACCAGCTGAACATAAACTGAAGAGCTTTTTCATGAGAAGTCACGAGCATGAAGTGAAAGAAGCCAACAACATATATTTTTTAGTAATTCATGCGCTCTATGGATTCATATTTGGCGTTGACTCTCCTTACACTGTTAAGTTTACTTGAATTTTCATGCTAAAATATAAATATTTTTTTGCCAATTGAATCCTCTATCCTTGCTCTTGCTAGCATAATGAGCTCAAACGTGTAACACTCTTTTCTTCCTAGTGGACAAGATGTCAAGAACAATAAAGAATTTTCTATTCTATTCTATTTTTATATTAACTATAATTGTACAATTCATGAGGACACTGGTTGGTTGATTTGGTCACAAGGGTAACATATTTTCCTCACCATAAAGCGAATTTATAGCGAGATTTTTCAACGCTATGCACAGAAATGATACCTCTCTCAAAGAAAAAGAATAACCTTATTTATGACGAAAAAATATATATTAAACTACAAGTTTTGAGATGAAATTTTAGTTCGTTCGATATCACTGATGAAACCACCATACTCAGTAAATCCCAACAATTATAGGTATAATTGTTAACACTAATAATTATTTATCGGCGTTGGGATAATCTAAAATCTTTTCTCGGGTTATTCTATCATCGCTATGAAAGGTCAAGCTGGTCTAACCACATATATTTCCTCCCCAACATTCGTCAAGATAAGTTTTGAAGCCGCGAAATTATGCGTTTCATCATTGCCCGCACCGTTACGAATTTCATCGCATTTTCTCAACTTCCACAACGGTAAACGTGTGGGGACATAACTTCACATTACGTCTAATAAATACGGATGGAAACTATGAGATCGATAAAACTAGAAATTGCAATGAGATAAATACGTAGTTGAGGCTCATTTCACTCAAAGAATGTCGCCCGTTTTCCATACCCGTTCCTATCGTCCCATTCCTACTCTCTCCACTCAGGGGTTAGACAGTAGTCTCTGAAACCCCCTCGCCGCCTCCCCCTCTCGATACGTCCCGCCCCTTAATAACCTTCAGTCCTCTTGCCCTCGGCCGACCTGTGGCAGCCTCCCCTCCCGCTCCTACAAACCGTCCTTTCTTTTTCTCGCCTCCTCTCCTCCACCCATTCGGAGACCGAATTACGCGACGAGGGGACTCACCAATCCCCCTGCTCCCAAGGGGACAACTCCGCACCACACGGAATCCCACACGCCGCTTAAGTTCCCAGAATCACTCGCCTAAGATATCAGCAATCGCCCAGAAGAGACCTTTCCGCAGCGTCGCAATCTCGAGAGACTTGCCTGCCGGATGAGCACCGGCCCGGCATCTCATCCCGTTCCTCCCTATTCCGTGATGTGTTCCCAGAGGTTAAGGCGAACCTGCTGTGGCGTGGATTGATAATCCGAGTTTGCACTGAGAGCATGGAGAGCGAAGGGTATCAAGTAGCACTCCTCACGATCGGCTACCCAAACTTGTCACACCACTTCTTTGCGGCCGCCTCCAGAATCTGGGATCTAGCTCAGGGAGTACTAATTTTTGAATCGCCGCGTTTTCCGGCATATTACAAGGCGCGGTTTTGCACCACAAAGAATTTCGCGGAAATTCACCCAGCATCTTATTTGATGGAATTCTCCATAATACGGTAAGAAAAATATTTATGGGTTTAAAAAGGGCCTTTCATTCATGCTAAAATATGTCGCTAAAACAAGGAAACGTCTTATAGGTCTATGAGCTTTATTTTTCAGAAAATACGGTAGGTAAAGAGAAAGGAAAGAGCCGCCAGATTTGCTAAAATAAATCTCTCCAAACTAACAGAACTCGTCATGCAGCATTAAGGAAATCTAAATTGGGAGCCACTCTATTTATGAAGATTGCATACTCCGCTGGTGATATGCAAAATGACACGAGTACAAAGGTGATACCGAGGGAATAATTCAAACCACATGCTGGCGAAACTCCAGTAAGGAATAAAATAGGCTGTCAACCGGAACACGAAATCTTTTTTCATTCGCACTTGACAAAGTCACAGGAGCAAAATGCATCTTTTCAAAATATTAACTTTTTCAGGTACCCACTATTAATTTTCTACGCTACGTGATGAGCCATCGATTTTACTTCAGTGATTGGTGATCTAAACACCAGGCCGTAAGACTTTATCGTAGCTTCTGGAGGAATATGTAACTTTACATTGCATATAACACAAATGCTGTGGAATAAAAGGAATCCGTGAAGAACCAAATACGCGAGATTAGCCATGGCAATAACAAACATGCCAAGTTTGTAGTCTATGTAGTCCACGTTGGTGCCCTATCTGAGGGAATAAAATTTTCGAACAACTCTAGTGTGATGGTGGAAATTCATAGGGATGACAAGGAAATTGTAAGAAAACGGGAAAACTGAGTTAATTCTTTTGCCTACTAGTGCGTGGGAAAGGGAGAATGCTCAGGGAGTTGGAAACTAAATTTACATTAAAACTGGATTATATATAAATTCATGAGTTTGCCGAATGACTACTCTAGCTCATAAATAAAACTTTTTTCATCATGAAACTTAAGTGTTAAATTAGGTACCTTTCTGATTTGGTTGATTACATTTAGACCCGAACATTTCAGTTAGTAGTTTAAAAGAGAGCTCATAATCATCATAACCGGTTTACATTATTTATTAAGCACTCATTTCAAATTATGCTCAGTATTTTTTCTGTTAGGCACAAAGCATACTTGAAAATTCAACTCCAATATTACAAATGTTTCTCAATTTGAAAACTGGCACGCCTCTCTCATGCTCCATTATCTCTGTGATTTTTAAACGAAAAATATAATCGGTGTTTACACTATGACAAATTCACAGCAGGATGTTTTTACTAGGCAAGAATACACAGGTGTTTAAAAATAAGATTTTAAAGTGTTTACCTAAAACAATTCGGACGAAATCTTAGTACAGAAAGAAGAATCTAAATATTTAACTTAGCTCTACAATAAAAGAAAATAGATACCATAGTAGTGGTGGATAAATAATCACTATCAAATTATATGCCATGACATGTCCAACCAATCATCCTGCCTAATGAAACATGACATCCTGCCTAATGAAAATATGGTTACTCTCTCTCTAGTAGTTCACCTTTACTATAATTCTACTACCTTATGCTCGGTATGAATCACCAAATATCTACCGTGTGGTTTTATGGCTGTAATTACTGTAAAAGAAATGTTTTATCCACAACGGAAGTAACTTATTTTTTATACTCTGACACTCTTAGTTTTCTTGGATATTATATGGCACCTAGAGGTTATCGGCATACATTTTTGGAAGAAGAAATACGCATAGGCTAAATCAACCATTTTATCGCATGATATTGATTCCTACACATACAACCTTTTCCGCAAGAGTGATCGTAGGCGACTACAAGCATCGAATTTCGATTCCCCACGGCTATATCCCCAGCGTCATTTTTCCTCCGAGGCGTCTCCAACTATCTGGAGTCCTACCACCTGCCCTCTCTCTGTCCATGCCAGACAGCCCGAATACGAATAAAACTCAACCCCTTTCACCCATTTCTCCCCATTCTCCTCCGAATCCCAAACTCTACAACCACCAGACGACCCAGCGGCGTGCCTAATCCTTATAATGGCCCGAAACGGATGTTGTTACCAAAGAGGTGACTTACAGGCTTTTCTCCGCAGAAAAGTTAACGAGGAAATGAGCGGACCCATGGGGAGGCGAAAGAAATATTTTCTCATCCCAAGTATTATGGAATTCTACAGAAATTATCCGAATCTATTTTCCCATCCATTATACATTAGTATATAATTCATAGCATTAGACATATTGATTTAATAGCATTTTATTTATTATTATATTAATGCACCACCTCATGAACTTTACCTACATAAAAATAGGAGGGTCATTTTGGGGAACGTTTTCAAAAATTTTTCCCCTTGTGACAGGCCTCTCGAGACTCGGGAGAACTTCAGGTGCAATTGATAGATATGATTTGGTTTTCCAGATTGAGAAATGATCTTAAGAGTATCCTCTGCCACCTAACCCATTTCCACTATAATGAGTAATGAATATCCGCTGATGAGGCACTAATATGGTAGCTAAAATTGAATAACTATGTAAAACTCCCAATAGGAAAGTTAACACCTCCAAACTCTAATTCTAGTCAGCAGAATAAAATGTGGTAACCAGCTGAGCAAAAGGGATCCTACAACAATTAGAACTTTTAGAAATCCTCTTATATTTATAGCTCATACAGAACCTCCGAAAGACAAATTTGTTCCAGAAATTATCGAGCGAATATCTCTTTGAAGATTTCGTTTTGAATATTTTATTCTTTATTCCATTATGACTTTTTTTATAGGACTAGTAAATTGACCTTTGAGAAAAATTCCCCCAAAAATTGCATTCTCATCATATGACCGTCGAGACAAGCTTGACGTAAACTACAATTATTTTATGCCATTAATTTGTACATCTCCCTTGCCTGAACAGAACGTGAATTAAACGAAAAAATCCCAAAAAAATATTATTCATCACTCACCTCGTCTTCCACCCCCAGAGATGACGTCAGGCTCTGACCCATGACCGAGTAGTGACCTTAACAAATCGAATGAGGTCAGAAAAGCGATGAATATTTAAGGGGATTTTTCGCCATAGGTAGGTATTGCGTTTGAACGTGTTTGCATACCCAGTGCAGGGGTGAAAAAATATTTGATGAGCACGATACAAAAAAATTAACTCTCCGCAATATTTACCAAGATTATAATCCAAAAGATCCTCTTAACCAGTCACATGCATTGAGACACTTAAAAACATGGAGAGAGATGAATTTACCGTGTCCACAACGCCAAAAACGGGTAGAAAATACGACTAGGTACATGGTTGCTTACAATTTGCATAATCCCTAGGTGTTGAATATCAATGAAATATTTCTGCTACCAAAAATGAGCGATTGGAGCCATAAAAATTATTCTAATGAATATTCCACTTCAAATGGAACGAGTGAATTTTTTATGAGAATTTGCCAATTTCCATCGGGCGAAGTGTACCCCTTTAGATGGATTTGATCCTCAGGGCCGTCTTATTTTATTTCAATGTTTTTAGGTGGAAATATATACGTTTTAAGTCAATAAAACTAATTTGTTAAATTATCTTTCGCATCTGAATTCTTATTCCATAATTCTTGGCAAGTAATCAACTTGGTAAATCTTCATCCCAGAGTTTTAGTGAAGTTAAAAATTTCATGATGTAAGGATTCAAAGATTTTATCATAAAATAGGCATTTGGTTACTGTAAAACATCTAGAAGTTAAATTTTTTCCATCATTGAAGCAGCGAGAAATGACCACAACGCATTTAAACATGTATCGGTATATTTTATGATGAGAAATGTGGTAGTATATATTTTGGATGACCCAGAGAAATTTCGAGAATTTTACCTATCAGTGCAAAAAATATGAAACCCTTTACCCTTAAACCAATATCTTGTTCCCTCCCAAAATATTCTATGAATCACGCATAAAATTTTACATACTTCTGCAATTGATGCACCGTAGTTTAGACAATCTTAAAGAATTTTGGAGTTTCTGTACCAGCATTCTGCGTTGTTTTCTGTAAGAGGGGGTTTCTCATTCATGGCGGGTATTCATACCTTTTCTTAGCCTAATAAGTTATAACAATTCTTCAGTGCTATTATAGTCTAATAATTGTGTATGCATATAGTGAGCACATACTAAATACGAATCGGTTGGAGGCGTGAAAACCCTGTAAAACGAACCAAATATCAATGAAATTTTATCCTATCCTAAACGTTGCAACAAAAATAAACTCAATTCCGTTAAAACAAATTTTTATACCAAGAAAAAGTGAATTAAACTCTTTAAGCTCATACTGACGAATACATTTTAGTTTCTATATCATAAATGTTTTTCATGTTACTTTCTTTCTCAACATGTACTACCTAGTTTCCAATTATTACATCTCCAAAGCCATGAAACGTATATATCGGTAGTCGAGAGAGAGAGAAAACCCGATGGTCTTACTTTTACACGAGTTAAAAGACCCATTGGGTAAGACTTTTTCCATCCCCAGACCCAAAACAGTTTCCACCATAAAAACCTTAGTCTAAAAGACCCCAAGAGAACCAGCTCAAGTCTTCGGGTCTTTTTCTCTCCCTCTCTCCTCCAACCAACCGTATTAGCACAAAATGAGGTGCCCTCCCCCAAATATCCGCGTTAGGAGGGGAGGGGGAAGTCCTTCGATTCGAACCCTCACCCCCTGGGTATCCCATCTCCCCTTCCGCTCATCCGCACCCTTTCGGATTCTTAATCCTCTCCCAAATCCTTCATAATTTTTCCCAATCCGTCCCCCCGTCTACTGTGTTCTTCCAAATTCCTTCACTCCTTGCCTGTCCACTGACGTCCCTGCCCTTAGTTTCTCTCACATCGACACTGCACTCAAATTATCCGAAATTTTTACAATTTCAATTTTCTTTTCTTTATTTCCCAACTCCCATCGTCGCCCACGTGAGTGACAAGGCGTCCGTCGCGTTACTGAACTTCACACTGGCCTTCAAATATCCCAATCTCTTTATGCCCAGCATTTTTTTCCAGTTCCAAACCCCCATCTCCCAACGTATGGGTGGCGATTTTCTCCTCCAATATTTTTCTGAATATATTCTTTGATTCTTCGAGGAAATTATTGAAAATTTGACGTTTCATGTCTTGTGGGTTTCTTCAGTGAGAAAAATTACCGTAGTATAGGCCATATTATCGTACCGACGAAATTATTACAATTTTCTGACCATACATAATTAATAATTTATAACTCCAACAGGATAGGTATATATATTTTAAACTAAATACTTTCCATATTCAATTTCCAGTTTGAGACAGGAATGAGACATGCATTATTAGTTTTTAAATCCTTTGATAGATGACGTTAAACCTGTTTATACGAAGTACTCAAATAGTTGGTTTATCCTATAATGCTTTCGCAAATGTTTTTGCAAAAAAGTCATACCTTATGTTACGCTTTCAGAGTTTATCTTTGTGCAGTTGAATAGAGGGTGTCAAAAGCATCGATTAAAACACTTGATAACTACATAGTAAACCTTTATTTATATCTTATTCAATTTTAATTGTTTTTAACATTACAGGACTGCAAGTAATTTGGAAATCTACCTATTTAAGGTAAGTTTTGGACAGCCCCAATAACTATTCCTTACGCAACACGTTACGTGGAATCCCCCTTCTTTGCCCTGCCCATTACCTTCTTAATTCTTCATACTTTGTAATTCGCTTTCTTATCGTTTAAAAAGCATATTATCTTCCTTCTTTGGATCGGCTTGGATATACAGCAATAGAATTAAGTGATAAAATAGAATTTTGGAGCCCTTATTAATAAGAAACTCAGATATTTTTTTGATAATAGTTCCACGTTTCCATAATATATTACGTTTTTTTAGTTACCAATAGTACATCTACTAATACTTTGACAGCGAACCATTGTCATAAAATGTTGCAGATGTTCCTATTGTTAATTTCATATGCAGATAGTCACAGAGATAGGTGCTTATATAGGGGCACCTTGCATATTCTGGACTAACTCTGCTTGCCATGAAATTCTAAATCCCCACAGTCAAAATCTGATCTTGCAAACGCTACCATAATCTCTTTCCCCTTGCTTCATTTCGCAAAGTGGAACGGACCAGCGGGAATATCACGTGGGGCCTGAATTCATCATCCCAACTGAGTAGTGAAGCAGTATATCGCGTGTTCAACTGAATATTATGGGTCTAGGTTTACCCACCCGGGTATTCCATCCAAACCTATTAGGCTCTTTAATTTCCCGCCCGGATTCCTAGGAGCGCCCATCCCGTCGCTCGCGTTAAATCCTCGTCCCTAGCCTCTCCTCCCACTCACCCACTTCACCCAGAACAACCTAATCCTCGATACCGTCTATTTTCTCGTCTCGCGGGATCCTTCTGCAAACGCCTCAGTGGCCATCAATTTTTTTTAATGATTTAATGTCTCGTGGAGTTTCAACGCATGGCTTTGTGCCTTAATTTGGCAGTACGAAATGTTCACAACGGCCACCACCGAGTGAACAGGGGCATCAATATAATAACTCTTTCCTTTAGTTCCACTTGTAAATGGAATTTTAAACATTACGGAGACTATTATTGCTCCTCTAGGTACACGAAAAAAATTATGCATTTAATTTTACTTTAGTATAGACTATTATATGTTATGTTGACCTGTAGAGCAATGATGCACAAATACTGCTTAATAAAGAGTGACGCTAAATTTTTTATCCGCATAATTATTTATTGTGGAAAAAATAAATTTGATGCTATTTTATCAGCTTAATGGATATTGTACATGCTATATACGCTTCATTGATTTGACTCGAGTATTGCGTCAGCTGCAGCCGTCGCAAGTTGAAACACGTTCAGTTCCCCTATGGCCACTGTTCGCTCTCCACGAAGGTGCTTCTTCACACTGGGGAACAGAAAAAAAGTCGAATGGGGCTAGGTCTGCACTTTGGGGAGGATGAGGAACACACTTCACATTGGTATTCGCGAGATATTCAACCTGCGCGCGAACGTCCTGTTGTTCGGGTGTGAGTAAATCTCGGAACCCATCGCACACAAACACGTTTCGCGAGCAATTTTCCTGTTACAAAACATGGTACCCGATGAAGTTATCAATATTTTCGATAGTGCTCTTAACGTTATTCGACGGCCTCTCACTATGGCGGCAGCGATTTCAACGTTTTCTTCCGTAAGAGCATTGAGTGGATTGAATATAGCTCTCCGTGTCCACATTCCTTTGAAATTGATTGTCTCCCCTTTTTAAACATTTTAAAACACATTCCAGCTGTGCTGCAGGGAAGAAGAGAATCTACATAAGCCTCCTGTGGCATTATATAGGCCTCGATTGACGATTTGTTTAGGCGAAATTAAAAGTTCAATGCAGCGTATTGCCTCCATCCACCATCGTAGCCGTAGGCGAACTGAACGTTTCAATTACCAAAGTCTGCCACTGACGCAACACAGGAGCCAAATCAGCGAAATTTTTACAACATATACTAACAAATAGATTAAGCTAACAAAATAACATAAAATTAATCTGCGAACGGTAAATTATTTGAATGAAAAATTTGTCCCTCTTTATTGAACAGCCTGTAGACATTATTACATGGTGGTGACGTGAAAACGGAAGTCTCATAAGCAACTAATTGGATTTTCTCCTCCATTCCATATGATATTATCTCTGATATCTATTGATTATACCTATTTCCGTAATAAAATTTGTTTTCACTAAAGAATCGTTAAACTGTTTCAGAAGAGAGAGGTAAAAGAAGTGCACGTCACGCCATGATTACTCTGGCTGAGGATCGCTGACTAAAAATGGATATGGAAGGATCTCAGGATTCAGGAGAGTTTAAAACCGTTAATTTTTCTTCCATGGATTGGACCACCAATTCATGGAATTGGTGGCCCAGTTAAAGGAGGATTCATTCATCGGATTACTCCAAAAGAAAGATTTTAAAAGCGTAGTGACCGTAATGCATCTCCAAAAAGTACTTCTTGCGATCGGGAACTGAATTAAAAACCCATGCTGTTCTATTGGTGTGGATAACTTTGAAATAGGAAATAAATTTTGTTCATTTATTTTCCAAGATATACAGAAATATTGACGCAAGAAAGATATTTTTTTCGATGCAGCAATTGCTATAACATTAACTTATTAGTTTATTTAGTTGATGGTATCGGCCGTTACTTGGTGAAAACGATTCATCATTGAAAG